>JAEIIU010044149.1:0-13283 GCA_018874675.1 Drosophila baimaii
CGCACCAAGAGCCACAGGTCGGGCACTCAATCTTTAAGACTATACTTCACAGGATCATTTCTGTAGTCAGTCTTCACATACTTTCACACTAGCTGAAAGCCAAGTGCACCCGCGTTGATGAGTTGAATCGTCCTATTCGGCAGCGTGAGGATTTGCCCAGTGCCCTTTGTGGTGCGGCGCTTCGGCGTCCGTATCCTTCGGGGCGCAGGGCTTCGATGATCGCTCGGTTCGTAACGGATAGGGCGAATTCTGAGTGGTGCTCCTTTTTAATAATAAATTAGAAAACAAATTTTAAAAGTGGAAGATGTTAATCTTTCCATTGAGTTCAGAATAGATTTTCGTGAGATAGGTTTCAAAATCCTTTTTATTTCTTATTAATTATTTTACTATTTTCGCTATTTAATTATAGTTAGTTAAATGCGAAAATCGTTAACATTACTGCCACAGTATATTTAAATGCACAAACCTCTTCCTGGTCCCTTGGCGAAGATATTGTTGCTTCCGCCCGTCCGCTCTGAACGCCACAGCTGCAGCGCTGCTGTTGCTTTGTGAAGCAATTAAAACAACACTTGAGAGGCGACCCTTTTGCCGCTCCGCTCGTTGCCAGTTGCCAGTTTCGAGTGTTTTTGTTGCACGTTGACAGTCCGTTAAAGGTGGCACAGTGGAATGGGATAATGGGAGGGCTTGGCGCCGCCCACTGTGCATTATAAAACATTTTAGTGGGAAACAGATTTTCGCTTTTTTGTTGCCTCAAGTGCGCTTCGTGCTCAAGACTTTGGCAGTCGAGTGGTCGAAAAAACTGCAAATTTGTAATAAAATTGTCGCTAATGGCTGGCAAGGGGTGGGGTGGGCGGTGGAGCCTCTAATTACTTAACGCTGCATATGAATGGTGCTTGAGCTGGGGGCGTGATTTTTGGCTTAATTCAGAGCTGCAACGATCTCAATTAGTGGATGATGATGATGATGACTACTTGGGAGTGCTTCAAGTGCTCTGTGTGTGTGTCCTTGGAGAACTTTTCCATGTTCGTGTTTTGGTTGGTTTTCTCGGTGAATATTTCCAGGTTTCTGCGTATACGTAATGCCACCGTAAGGCATAAATATTTGAGGAGCTTGTCTGCTGCTGCTGCTGCTGCTGCTGCACGCAACAACAATTAAGTGTTGCCTAGTTTTTGTCAACCGAGTCCCATTTGGCCCCACTCGGGGGGTCTCGTTTCTTTTTTTTGCCATTTCTGTTGCCAAAACACATCACAACACGTACTGAAAATTTATTTAAGCAATGCAAAGCAAATACGAGCTGCCATTTTAGGGACAGTGCGGGTAATGGGCATAGAGGTCTCTTTGTTCTTATTTTAATTTAACTGAAAAGGCACACAATTGATATACTCATTTAATAAACTAATTTTAGGACTTTTTTCTTAACCACTATTCTTGGCAATATCCTGGAACTTTAATCAGTTAAAATATATTATTTTGAACCATTTTATCATACGCAATTAATGCCTTTTTTATGCATTTATTTAACATTAATTTATTATAATAAATTACATGTTTGTACAATTTTGTTTGCCTTAAAAAGTATACAAATAATTATGACACACACTGTACTCCTTTTTCAAGTTTGCTTACAATTCTCGTATTTTTTAAGTGCTTACATAAAAACACATTTGAAATGCGGTTAAAAGGAGGCGAAGGACGCCAAGGGAGCCTGGGGAAAAGGAAAAGCAAGCACAGCAGTTGAGGCGGTGCCACCTTAGGGGCCGGAATTGACATCATCATCATCATCATCCTCATCCTTCGAGGGGCCAATCGATGATGATAATGATGATGCTGCTGCCGCCGCTCCTGATGCTGCTGCTGATGGCAATGCGGCTGATGCCGTAATTGATGTCTTTGCGACATGCTTTCGCAAAGTGTTTACGTTGGGAATTACCCATGTGTGAATGTACGAGTATACGGACCACGGACCACGCCCCCCCAGGCTAGTTGACAGGCTGCCGTTTACGTGCACTTAATGAAATGTGCCCCAAAATGGAAGCACGTACCGGGCATCTATTTAATGAGCCTGCCCGGCAAGAGGTTCTTCCCGGCGAGAAATTTCGGTGGGGACTTGCCAGCACACAGAGTATCTATGTGTGTGAGTGTGTGTGGTGAGCTCATGAAATTTTTAAATGTCGCAGCTAAAATTCAATTTAATTTGGCTTCCCCGAAAATGCGCTCTGCAGGAGCCCCATAGCTGCATTATTCAATGGCACTCACACGTAAGCCGCTCACAGGAAGGCACAGGAGGAGGAGGACGTAGAATAGAATCCTCTAACGCCTCCGCCTCCCCAAAAAAAAACCCCAACTCCAACCGCAGTTTAAAATTCATGTGAGCTTTTCAACAATTTCCCCAAACAAAATGCGATTAAATGTGCGGAAAATGCTGAGCTCTTGTTCTCGGTTTCATTCTTGTTGTTGCTGGGATAAGCCACAATGGGTTAAGGCAACGTCTTGTTTGCACATGTGTCGCTGGGGGGGAGGGGCACACACACTCACCACACACACACAGATGCCGAAGGTGCAAAAATGCGTTAAACATAACATGCTAATTCCTGGCGCCTGCAGCTTCAATCTTTCACCTGGCCCAGGGTCGTCGTCTCGCAACCCATTCCTATTCCCACACCTATTCCCATTCGGCAGTGGCATTCCCATTCCCAGCTCAGCGTGCAGGAGATCCTTCCTGGCCCAGGACTCGTTGGCTATGTAATACGAGCGTTTTGTGTGCCATTTGATGCTGAAGTTTTCCTCTATTTTCTGCCATTTGCCTTTGTGCTATGTGTGGACTGGGTTTTCCCTGCCAGAAGAAGGTATTTTCATTTTGACTTCTAAGTTAGGAAAGGTGCAACACTGACATTATTACTTAT
Organism: Drosophila baimaii; assembly: GCA_018874675.1. Taxonomy (NCBI): domain Eukaryota; kingdom Metazoa; phylum Arthropoda; class Insecta; order Diptera; family Drosophilidae; genus Drosophila; species Drosophila baimaii. The sequence goes on from JAEIIU010044149.1 coordinate 2,904, forward strand.
TAAGCTCTAACAAAAGATTTATAATTATCAAATTAATTGGATAAAATTAAATAGTCGTTAACTAAGTATTTTGTTTTGTATTTTTTATAAAAAAACCAAGATACTTCCTTTAGAAGGAATAATAATAATTAATCTCGAAGATTCCAAATTATTTAGTAGTTCATTGGGTTAAAACTATGTTTTTCTTTGTTTTAAGAAGAGAAAATCATGCTTAATAAAATATTATCTATACAGAAATTAAATAAATAAGTGTATTAACTAGGTTCCTATCAAAGTTACCTTTTTACCCTTTTTTTCTTTTCCGTTTTTTGGTTTGATTTTTTTGCATTTGTTTTTCGTACTTTGCGAAAAGTTTTCCAGCCTGAGGCAGACAAGCGCCAAAGGGTGTGGCAAGTTGTCTGACTTTTTGACTTGATTAAAGTTAAACTAAATTTAAAATAAATATTAAATTGGAACTGGAACCATTTTGATCGCTGATCCCGCAGCCCTGGTAAAAGCTTTTTCGCGCTTTTCCTCTCACGCTCTCTCTCCCTCTCTTCTCCTATTTATTCACGTGCTATCAGTGGTTTTTGCACGCCGCCAATTCAGTTTGTTTTTTTTTGGCATGGAGAGCCCAAAGAACGGCGGCCGGGGAGCTGCCTTCAAGTATGGTCCAGCTGTCCGGATTGGCATCGCCGTCCTGGTGCTGCACACTGTCGGCTGGCTGGGCTGGAAGGCGGTCACCCAGGATTCAGAGTCCAAGGATGCGAAGGTCACGGCCCAGGCCAAACACGAACAACTACGGGCGGCCCTGGCGGAAAAGTGACGTAATGTGAAGTGTTAAAACCGGAAAAGTCCAAAAGCTAAAAGAGACTGTGTAGATAAAGTACTTATTGTTAATAACAAATAGAAATTGTTCATAAAACAAATAATAAACATATTGTAAAGTTAATCGATTTGTCTTGAAAATTAAATTGTGAGAGAGAGGAGCTTTGGCGCTCGCGATCTTAATGAAAGCTTTTAATAATAAATATTATATATGTGTGTATGTATGTAAACTAGTAATGTAATAAAATGTAATATAAATAAAATAATATTCTTAATAAATAATATTATGACGAGTACTATACACTTAAACAAATATGTGTAAATTTTAGCAGGCCCTTAAAACTCATGTTTTATGGTGTTTATGACCATTATTTTTACAATTTTTCGTTGTAATCATATTTATATCTAAATATAATTAACAAATATTATAAAATAAGTTCGCAAACCAAAGGGTTTTCTCCCTAAAACAAAGAAAATATATAATTCTTTGAAGAATCGATATGGACTCGTGTCTTAGCTCTTATACATACATATATTTCAAATCATATTAAGATCCTTGACCTGAAAACATTTGCTTGTTATCTATAATTTATTTTAAAAATAAGATTATCGTAGCAAGAAAATAAATAAAATAATCTGCTTAATTATAAACAAAATATTTACAAAAACAGAAAATAAAACTCGCGATAGTAGCCATCCTTAGTGTTCGTGATATGTGGGGAAATCCCTTCCAGATGCTGTCAAGATTTTCACAAATATTTGGCTTACTGATACAGATTACTATGTAGCGATGATACAGTACTTTCTGAAACGGATTCATTTACATATGGCCTATATAGCACTGTGATTTCACGATCAAACACTGCTCTGTTTATTAACAAACATTAACCGAACAAGGTGAAACAACTTGGCCTAAAGAGCACAGGGAAAGCAGCTTTCGCTCTCGATCTTTTGGAAAGCTCAAAGTCAGGTAAAAGCTTTTGGCCACACAAATCTTCACCAATTTGCTGAACTCGAATTCAGTATCGCAATTCGCAGGCCCAAGGGCAGAAGTCGAAAAATCACACCTGAAAAACTAGAAAGCAGATACGGGAAATTACCCATGGAGCTGCTATCAAAATTTCTGCTGATCGCCAGCCTGCTGATGCTGAGCTGGCATTGGGCGGCCAGCATGCCACCCAGGAGTCCATCAAGGGTCGTAGCTCCAGCAGTTAATCATCACACAACAATCACACCGCCTTTTCCTGTGGAAACCATGGTCCAGAGCATCTTTGATCCAGTGCCAAAGTGTAGAGAGGGAGAAATAGCCACGGGTCAGAGGTGCCATCGCATCGCTTAACAAAATATTTAAGCCACCAAATACCATATGAAAACGTGCCTAAAGCGGCGCTTTTAAGGCCACCAAAAGTATACAACAAATAAACGAAATAATCTATAAAGTTAATCATTTAAATATATAAAGTGCAAGCTCTAAGTCTTAATAAATTCCAAGCAAAAGTAAAATGACTTAATAATATATGTAATAAAAGTGTATTAATTAAATACAGTTTTTACAATGAGTTTTTATTTTAATAAATATAGTTCCAGGTAATATAATTTGTAAATAACTAAATACATTTTCTTGTGGTAATAGAAGATATTAAATAATTTCAAGCTGGCCTTCGGCATCGATTTAAAAACAGTTGGAAACCTTCGGGACAGGGCAAACTATGATGGTTCTCCAGTGATAAAAGTAGTGTCACCACAAAGAGTAAATTGATAAATATACGCAGGTTGTGCCTCATCTTCAATGCAGTTACTTTTCAGATGCGTCTTCTTCGAGTCTCGATTCCAAACTATTTTGTTTTCTTTTGTTAAATGGGTTTCGGGATTGCTCTCGTTATCTGCTCTCATTCCGGGAATATTTGCGATGTAGGTTGTAATCACATAATCATGGGAATATTGTGATCTAACACTTTATATTACTGACAGCTCGACAGTTTTGAAATCTGAAATGTTACGCGTTCCGCCACATTATGTGGATAGAGAATGCGTTTATAAGTCTTTATAGTATATAGAAGTATTATGTTTTACCAATTATTATTATCAGTTTGGGGAATTTTTGTTTACATAATAAATTTTTAGATGATTATCTTACCTTTTAAAGGACTCTATATATTATAGAAATTAGTTAAAGTCTTTAGCTGACTTCTTTTACTTTGAATTTCACTTTGAAAATTTAATAACTTAAAGCATAAATAAATATATATTCTCTTAATAATTAAGAAAACGTTTCTTGGATATTTTTCAAGCACTTTTTATTTGCATAAAATCAGTTTAACACAATATATATTTGTATTTAATTAAATACATTTTCGTGTTTAACTTTAGGATGCCAGATATTTTCAGGACAACCTTCGGCATTTATTAAAAGCAAGCTTATAACCCTCGGGACAGGGGTTAGTGTCTTCCAATGATAACCCTAGCTCTACCATTATGAGTAGGCTTATAAGTATTTGCAGGTAGTGACTCATATTCAGTTCCATCCTCTCGGTTACTTTCTGGATGCGCCTTCTTCGAAACACGATTCCAAACTAATTTGTTTAGTTTTATTTGAGTGGGCTCGGTGAGTAGTCCAGTTATCTGATTTCATTCCGGGAATGTAATGCGTTGTAATCACATAATTATGGGCATAAAGTGATCTAACAAAGTATATTGACAGCTTGACTTTGCTGAATAAATCTGAAATGTTTTCGTTTGAAGTGCATTTGTGGAGAAGCAAGGCGTATATTATTAATTATGATAGTTTAATTCATTTTTTGCGAACATAATTATTTTGCCTTGATGTCTTGATCATTCTGGATTTTTTTAAATCGATTCTGTATCGATATTTGATGAAAACCCCGATATATAAATATATATTTGAACGCTGTGGTAACGCATATACATACGTTAAGTCGAGATTCTGTTTTAAATATCATATCTTAAATTTTATGAGTTAACTGTGCTAAAGAAGAAGCTAAACCTTGATTTACCTTAAAAATAATATAAAGTAGGTTCTTTTAAAATTTAGTTGTAAAGAACTCTTAAATATAATCGGTTAAAAATATACATAAATTATATAGCAATCTTTTAATACAGATATTCAACAATAAATTCAATATTTTTCTATATTAAATATAAAATATATCGATATATTAACTAGTCGATATATTTGAGATGATATTGAGTGCGATATGTATGTCGATAAGCCATATCGGAGCCTTCCTCCCGATATACCCCTCAAATACGTACACATTCTCCCATTCCCTTATAAATTCTTTGCTTTGTAATCTTCGGAGAACTCGCACTTCCTATATTGCTTAATAAACCTTATCAATTGAGGAAAGATCTCTCACAAAATACCCTGTTCTTTTAATTACTCAAATCGAGGTACATTTATTTCCGCAATTAAATTTTACAAAATGTACACATAAAGTATTCTATATATTCCAGATTGAAAGGGTTACTTCTTCCATTTTCTAGGCCTTCTTGCGGCAACGTCCCGCCATCCTCTCGGTTCCATTGGTACAAATGGGATCCGTGTCGAACAGATTGCGCTGATTCACCGAATCCGGATGCACATCCTCGGCCTCCGACTTGGGATCTCTCTCGGATCCGGCTCTGGTTCCAACACCTTGACTGAGTTTCGGTGACAGGTAGTCTTGGGTGTTAAAGAGGTCATCCAGATTGCCGCCCACATTGTCGCGATTGGAAGTCTGGCCAGGAATGGGTTGGATCACAGAGGATGCTCCACCGACTTCTGGATCCTGTCCCGGCCGGGGCTGAAAGGTGTTGGGAGATTGGAAATTAAACTGCGAGAAATCGTCTTCTTCCTTGTTGCCGGGACGAGGTTGAATGGTATTTCCGGAGCTTCCAGGTTGATGTCCCTGATTTTGTTCAGGCTGCTGGAATCCTCCACCTGGTCGCGGCTGCAGGGTATTCTCCCCACTGCCGGGTTGCTGGAATCCTCCGCGGGATGGACCTGCTCCCGGATAGGTGGGCAGCTCACTGCTGCCTGGTTGCTGCTGCGGTTGCCTGGCATTGAAGTCGCCCTCAGGTTGCTGGAAGCCAGGCTGTCCTCGATTGGCATCTCTACCTGGCTGCTGGAAGCCATGTTGTCCTCGATTCGAATCTGTTCCTGGCTGCTGGAAGCCAGGTCGCCTTCCGTTGAAGTCTCCTCCGGCCTGGCCTCTGTTGAAGTTTCCTCCACCCTGTTGTCCCCTGTTGAAATCTCCTCCTGGCTGCTGGAATCCAGGCTGGCCTCTGTTGAAATTTCCTCCTGGTTGTCCCCTGTTGAAGTCTCCACCCTGACCCGGCTGTGGTCGAAAGTTAGGAAAGTTATTTCCGAGGCCCGGCTGTCGTCCTGGGAAGGAACCACCAGGTAGTTCATTGCTGGGATAGGTGGATGGTGGGTAACGACCAAAAGCCGGTGGTTGTTGCTGTGAAGGATATCCGCCAGAGAATCCGGGACCAGAGAAGCCTGAACCATAACCATGCCCGTAGCCGTGTCCATGTCCGTGTGAGTGACCATGCCCGTGATGATGGCCATGACGGTGCCTGCAAAATAAATTAATAATTAATAAATTCTTCAAGGTGCAACTTATATTTAAAAAATAAAATTAACTAATGGTTTAATCAAGGCTTTATTGATAAGTAAACCTTATCATCTCCACTCTTTCTTAGAAATAAAAAGAAATACAATAAAATCTCACTTTTCGGGTCCTCCAAAGCCGCCGCCCTGTCCGCCGTTCTCCACATAGTAAGGATTCTGAGGACGTGCGTCTGTCCAGTGACCGCCGATTAGGAAGATCAGTGCCAGAGCCAAGCCCAGAGATAAGAGCTGCGAGGCCATTGCTGAAACAGAATCCAGAACCAACCACCAGCGTTGAATATTGAAAAGAGACTGAGACTGCGTCCCGTCTCAAAAGAGATGCTTGGCCCAGAATGAGTGTTGTTTTTGAAGCCACCGATAGATAAGCCAGGTTCATGACATCAGATAAGGCGTCGATTGAGATTACTATATGGACGCCACATAGAAGGGAAAAACAATTGCAGCTGGCTTACACATATATTTATTTACTGAGTCACGAGTTTGGGTCTCCAAACTATAATTACTTTTTGTGTACTTTGTGTAAGGTTTCCCCCCCACCCACAGAAAGTTTCTCTCACTAATGTAAAAGCGGTTGGGGGGTTTTTTTGCTGTGTATTTTTGACTAATCACCAAAAAACCGTCTGGCCCATCAATCAGTATTTGCATTTCTATACAAAAAATATCACTTTATTGACTCTAACATGGATGTCTTAAGACTAAGCCGACTTGCGGCACCGATTCGCCCGCAGCTCGAAACCCTCTTTGCATTTCGGGGATGTCTCTATCAATATCCGATTGTCTATCACCGGCTTCTCGGTTTCGGTTAGCTCCTCCGATTCGGTCGAGTTGAGATGAGAAGTATTCGTGGTTGATGAGGGAGTGCTTCTGGTGGTCGAGGGAACCTCCGTGGTGGTAGAGTTGGCACTGGGTAGGGTGGGGAACTTCGAGGAGGATCCTTCCTCCTCACTGTCCTTGGGAAATACTATGCGATCATCTATGAAGGGCCGAGATCTGGCCTCAATAGAGTGGAAAAGCACACACAAAGAGCCCAGGCACAACAGCAACACCAATGGGTTAAGAGCGATCGACATCATCGGGCTGATGCGCGTTTGTTTGCTACGACGAAGCTCCACAGACTGAGGACGGATCATCTTCCCCGTCAGCGGCAGAGGCAGAGTCACACTCCCAGTGCCAGTGCCAGTTCCATTCCCAAGCCCAGCAGCCAGACAGGTAAAAGATCCCAATCGGAGAGCGGAGTTGATGGGAAAAAAGCCAGACAGCAACAGCGCTCTCTCCCACAGAAAATAAAAACGTAAACAAAGCGAGGGAAAAAAAAGCTTTTAGATATTTACAGTGTGTCTAGAATCATTTAAAAATGCATTAAATCTTCATCAAGGAAAATAACTTATTTATTTACTTAACACTTTAAAAATTTAGCTCTTTTCGACATCGATTTCTTTGTGGTTCATTTCTCTGGAGGCTTCTATCCGTGGACGAAAAATCTTTGGAGGTTTTGTCGTTTATTTAACTCTGCTGCCAGCGACCCCATATCCTTGGCCATACCCCATACAGACTTATCTAGTTGCGTGATGATAAATATGGACAGGTAACAGATGCAATACATCGAAATTAAGCTAAGGATTGACTTCATCTTGCAGATTTCCAATTGTTTGCTACGATGAAGCTTTACAGACTGAGATTGATCATTTTCCCATACAGATTTATTTTTATCCGTCATTCCCATGCCAATTCCAGTGAAAACTAGACAGATGAAATGATAAATATATTTGAGAAATACAATTACAATTCAAATTATGGTGTGACTTAGTGCTTAACTTCCATATTTTTTCAAACTTAAAGTTAGGCTGGCTTCCGGCAACGATTTGCTTGCAGCACGAAGCCGGATTTGCAAATTGGAGAAGTCTCAATCAATGAGAAATAGGGTCCTTGATAAGGTGCCTCGGTTCCGCTAGAGATGGATTCTGGGGTGGTCGTTGTGTGGTCTGGACCTTCTTGTTCGACCACATGGGAAAAAGATCTGGCCTCGATGGTGATGAAAAACACTGAGAGGCCACAGATGCACAGCATCAAGGTGTTGAGATGGATCGACATCATTGGGGGAGATGCACGTTTGCCTGTTCTGACGGAGCTTTACAGACTGAACTTGGAGATTATCTTCCCAATTTATAACCCCAGTGCCTCTGAGCCTGTCCCAATCTGCATCGAAAAGCAAATAAGTAAAATATCGACAAGGTGGGCGAAAAGCCAAACAAACCGGCTCTCTCTCTTTTAAATAAAAAACGTAAACAAAGCAAGCTTTCACACAAATACACTGAAAACAAAAGCGTTAACTATTTTCCTGATATAATGTGAAAATGTAGTACAAAGTGTAATGAAACTTTTGAAGTTTGAAAATAATTTCTGGTTTTAAAATGTCTGTTTTTTTTTTGCTTCACAAATTTGTATTTAATTTGCATTTTTCAGGCAGCATAAAATAATATTTATAGTAATGTTTCCTTATATAAAATTCTAAAAATGTAAATTTATATTATTTTAAATTTAGTTAACTTTTTTAGCAAAGCAATTAAGGGCACAGAATGGGTTAAGATGGATCAAAGCTCTTATTCTCAACGAGGAAGCTTTCAAGACTGAGCGTCGCGATAGCTCTTAAGCTCTCCCAAACAATTTTTTGCAGCAAGAAGCTTTTCCAGGTATGAATATTGTACTAGCTTACACTGACAGAAATCGGATACAAGAAAAAGGTCTTTGATAAGAAAAAGATATTCCAGAATATAAATAATTACCTACTATATTAAATTGTGTTTAATATATTAACTCCATTTGATTTAGTTAATTATATATATTTATTATTTTGTACAGAATTTAAACCTCAATCTCTATAAAAAATTCTACCTTCTTATATACACTTAAATATTTTTTCAGCAGAAATTATGCACTTTCGATTACTCATAAACCGATGAAAAACACTATAACGCATGATAATTTTTATTCTATAAATATATCTTTAAGTAATTTCCTTAAAGACATCACTGATCATGATGAAGTTATATTTAAACAATAAGCAGACTTTGTAATCATGCTTAAGCCTAATTTCCATATAAGTTCTTAAACAAATGCATAATTTATTTATTTAATAAACAATCTTTATTAGGCGCTGCCACTAGGCATTCTTGCGGCAATAGGTGGCACTCAAGGTAAAGCCCTCCGGACAAATCCGTGTGGTTTCCAGGGTGATCCTTGGTTCCAGCACCGGCATGATGGTCACAGGCATCTCTGTTTGATCCCAGGGACGTTGGCTATTTGACTCTGGATCGCTGACGAAGGTGATAGCCTTGGATTCGCTGGCAGAAGAATTGGTTTGATTTCTCGGGGTAGCTTTCTCAGTAAGATTTCCCTTCAGAGTCGATGTTTCCGTTTGGAGTCCGATCTCTACTTTTCCCTTTCCGGTTGCAGCTGCTGGTGGCTTCTCACTTCCTGCAAGGTTAGCTCCCAGCGCCCCCTTCTTGGTTTCCTGGGGCATCATCAGTAGGCGCGACATCTCCGCCATTTCACGATCGAATTTCTGGAGACGGGACTCGAGTTCCGGCTGGGACTCCATGGGAAAAACAAAGCGATCGCCTGGCAATCGAGCCGCAGCACTTGCGTCCAATGCCAGACACAGCCAGCCACAGACGAGCAGACACAGCAGCTCCGGCCAGGGAAGCCGCCGTATAATGGTCATAATCGTTAAAAGTTGCTTTTGCAATTGAAGTCCAAGTAAACACGTTCACGCTCGCCAATCGACTGAATCTCTCCACGGCCTCAGTGCGGCTTCGGTTTCTGTTTCTGATTCAGTTTCGAGATTCATACTCGGAATCTGATTCGGTTCGAGAGACAAGTGGCCAGAGAGTCGAGTCATTAGCTCGTTAGTTCTACAAGTGCTGCTGCTGGCAAGTGTGCGGGCTTGTTTGCTCACAGATAAGGCCTACCTACGACACCGTAGCTAACTAAAAAGCTCTTACATAATTAACAATTTTAATCAGCAAATCAGAGAATCAGAGAATCAGAGAATCAGAGAATCAGAGAATCGGCGAATCGGCGAATCGGTCGAATAACCGCAAGTGAGTGCAGTGGCAAAACGAAAAGATATATTTCAAGGCTCAGTTACTGCCTCCTATACTTGGATTTCTTAAAGGGAATTTATATTGTAACGAAATAATTTGTTTTAGAAATACCTTACGCTGTAATAGGTCATTCCAAGCCAGGAAATAATTAATTGCTTTGATCTTTACAAAATATTTTTAATGTATTAATAAAGAATTCTCACCCTTCATGACTTTGAAATTGATCTTATTATGGTTAGACATTAAAGAAAATGTTAGAAAATATTTATTCACATTTTTTAAATTGAAATATATGCGTTAACATAATTAAAAAGGTTTAAAAATGTGTACAAAATATGGGCAGTTCTTTAGAAAGTTAGTTAGTTTAGAAAGTTAGTTACCTGTAAAAGTGAATAAATTATAAAATAGTTATAGCAATTAAAGGCAATTAAGCAATTTCATCCAATTTAATTACATTTCGGTTTAGTTTAACAGAGTAAAATACCTATGTATGTATATATCGAAATAATCGACATAAAATCGAGATTATCTCCAATATTATATCGATAATTTCGTAAAGTATTATATATCGCAATTTAAAACATTAAACACCATTTTTGCAATTTGCACTTTACGTTAAAATATCAATGTAATCGATAATGTGGAACAAATATCTAAAAATCTTATTGAATTAATTTCAATTTTTCACCGATTATATTTATAACATCTTTAAATATAATTTTTTATTAGTTCTCCATATTTTATTTTCCAACAATGATAGTTTAAAGCAGGGATTAAAACCGAAACAAATATCGGTTTCGGTTACGGTTACGGTCGCAACCAATATAAGTATTCCGG
>JAEIIU010044153.1:0-36880 GCA_018874675.1 Drosophila baimaii
CACATAGCCACACACAGCCACACACATCCACATCCACCTGCAAGCACAGAAATGTACGTACGTAGCTGCAGGCATGCATAATTGAAGAGCTGCACGTGTGAAGTCGCCAACAGCTGACGCCACTAAAGTCATCAACTGGCGCAGTTGCAGTTACAATTGGACCAGGACCAGGACCAGGACCTGGACCAGTACCAGGACCTGGAACAGGAGCTGTAGCTGTAGCTGTAGCTGAAGCTGAGGCCGGAGCAACTTTGTTGCTGGATGCTTGGTGCTTGCAGTGAAGGCTAACCTGTAACAGCCTGGTGCATATTTTATAGACACAGTCCACACACACAGTCCAGACTACGTCGAGGACACGGGCAGATTTATGGTTATCCAAATACGAAGACATCATCCAAGAGTCCCAGACAGGGGACATCTGCTCGTTATGGTAGAGCCAGTTCTCAACTCAATTTGAAGGGACACGAATGGGTTTATTATATGTAACATAGTTACATTTACTAAGGAGTTACTTTACTATATATGTAGCATTCAATTAATTTACACAAATTAACCCTTACTTTATATATTCTAATTAATTTATAGTTATTTTCCTTACCTTATATCATTTAATTAATTTATAGTAATTTATCTAACTATATTTACTTCGCTTTATATAAACTATATTTTAAAGAAATAATATTGTAAGGAAAGTAATCTCTTGATAAAGCCTTGCTTTGTGACAGAAATTTCGAGAAATCCATCTGACAGCTGGGCTGCCAACTTCTATGCTTGAGCATAGCAGGGCTGCCCACTTCTAGGTATCCTTCAAGGTTGCCACCTAGTCTTAAATGGTTTTTTAAATGGCCTATTTGCCAATTTCCATTATAATTTCGCTTTCAACCTTTCACAAGCACATTAAAATGTATTAATCACATATTTCCAATATTTTTTTTCGGGTTTAAATGCAGCTCTGAAGCCATGACGTCCTGTGGGGGGGGCGGGTGTATTCAAAAGTAACCGCAGTGGCAGCCACATCCAAAGAACATCACAATAGGCACGAAAATCGCTTTATTTTAAATGCCGCTTTCGTTTTCCTTTTGCCTTTTACTTTTGAATATTTTTGCTTTTAATATGGGTTTCGCTGGCAGCGCTCCATGGGGTCGCAAGTGCTTATATTTCACACGAATGTACATATTAAAATAAAGCCATATATACAGATATATATATATATATAGAGTTCACAATAAAGCGTAAACCCTTTGCCAACAATTGACGATAAAAGAAGTCAGAAGTGACCCCCGTGTGACATTCATATTTCCCTTCTTTTTTTTCCCCCCAGCTCACATTCAACAGGGATCGGTATCGGCACATCGGGAATCCCCCATTAACCATGAGCGGCTCCTGGATGACAACGGCATCCAGCGGCGGCAGCCACTAACTGCTCCACAGTAGCTCAGCAGCAGCAATGTTGGCCGGTGGCAGTAGCGGTGACAGCACTGAATACGGACCAACCTTGCGGCGACTGCCAGCAGCCACCACCACCACCACCGCCATCACCTCCGCCACCGCCACCACCGACGAGGGCCGGCATCGTCTCTCGATTGGCACCACGCCCAAGAGGCCACACACCACCAAGGCGGCCCCTTCTCACTCTCACTCGCATACCCACCGTCCTGGCTCTGGTCCTGGTCCTGGCCCTGGCCCGATGACAGCCAGCAGCACCAGCGGCACAAGCGGCGGAAACGGACACCACCATAGCAGTGCCTCAGGAGGAGGTGGTACCGCGGCAAAGGGCGCCATGACGACTGTAACGGCAGCAGCCACGCCAGGTAAGGCGACGGTTAGCCATGGTCATGGCCATGTCAGAGGAGCAGGCGGCGGCGTACGCAGCTCTGCGGGGGCCGCAACCGGAACCCGTTCCAATGTGGACGTGGGCTTTGTGGGCGGCATCGAGACATATCTGGGCCTCATTGGCTGGCGAAAGAAGTGCCTCTACACGCTGCTCCTGCTGCTGATGCTGCTGATTATCACCAATCTGGTGCTCACCCTCTGGATACTCAAAGTGATGGAGTTCTCAACGGTAATTGTTCGGCTGTCGATCTCTAAAACACCCCCCCTATATCATCAATATCCTTCCTCCCCGATTTTATGCAGGATGGCATGGGTCAGCTGAAAATCGTACCCGGCGGCATACAGCTGACGGGCCAGGCCATAATTATGGACATGCTGCGCGCCTCCACAATCCGTTCGCGGCATGGCCAGCCCATTTCCATAGGTGAGTCTTTGTGGAGTGACCCTGACCCCCCTCAAGCACACACACACACACCTCACCTCCCTGTTAATATTCATTTCATAAATTTCTACTTTTCACGCTCACCTGATGAGCGGATGAATGTCAAAGTCATGGACATTGACCGGACTGAAAGGCGCATGTTTAATGAACTGCACTCGCCGCCCTATTATGCAGCAGCCTCCCAGGAGGAGTGGAGAAGGTAGACCCTCCTCCTCCACCTCCTCACCCTTTTTTGTACACCTGCTGCCCAAGCATTCATGGAGCACGAACCTACGACAAATGTGTGCCGTGTGCCTTGTCAAGACATAAATCAGCAGCAGATACAAGCTGGGGTTTGTGGGCAGGAAATCAGAGAGACGCTAAGCGTCGGCAAATGAGATCGCGGCTGCTCCGGCTCCCACTCCTGCTCCCACACCTGCCTGGCCAAGATGTACAATTACAGATAAACCATATGAAGGCAGGGGCGCCCAAAGAAGACGGATGCGATTGCCCAGGGACCTTGGTCGTCTCGGGCATGTGTTGACAGGAAAATGCTATCAAGGAGTCCCGGCCAAGCCAAGCCAGTATTTCCCGCAGCGATAAGGAGCAGCAGCAGGAGCAGCAGACACGCACGCGGAAGTGGGTAGCCTGAGGAGGAATGGGTGAGGAGGATGACTACCTCTGTGTGGACACTCAGGTACGCGCGCGATGGCGCGATAGGTGATAGCTGCTAGCTGATAGCTTCAAGAGAGCGATGGCTTCTCCGGAGCGAGAAGAAGGTGTGGGAGTGGGTGGGACGACAGGGATTTGATTTCCGTTTCCGCTGTCTTGTTACTATCTTAACCAGGGAGTGTGCGTGTGTGTGTGTGCGTGTGTGTGTTGTGTGTGTTTACTTATTTATATAGCAATTACTGCTAAAATTACCCGCATTTGTCATACAAACACTTGGATTAATTTCCCCTGTCAAATAGCCCCTTCCCCAAAACCACCAAGGAAGGTGTCCTTCTAAATATGTTTCTCCCTCTCTTTCTCTTTCTATCTCTCTCTCTCTCTCTCTCTCTTTCTATCTCCCTCTCTCTCTCTCTGTGTGTTTGCTTCCATTTCTCCCTTCTCGAACAGAATCATCACGTAATTTTTCAATCAATACACGTGACCCAAACGGCTTGATTGAGAATCATTTATTTCTGGGACACGACAAGTTCGAGTGCCTGTCTGCGGGCTTTCGCATCAACGACACCAATGGCCGCAGCCTGTTCTCGGTGAACCGGAATGAAGTCACCATTGGAGCCCATGCCTTGCGGATCGACGGCGAGGGCGGCGCCGTCTTTCGCGAATCCGTGCAGACGCCCCATGTACGCGCCGAGCCCGGCCGGGAGTTGAGGTGAGTTACTTACCTACTAGGGGGGGATACGGGATACCCCGGGATGCCAGGCCAATTAAAGTAAATGAAATCGAAAGCCAATCTCTACTGCAACCACCAAGCTTCGGTACACAGTCTGCTCTGCTGCGCGGTGTTGAAATTCAATGAGTGTAATACATTTTTGCAGGTAACCTGGCAGGCAACCAGGCAGGGCAACGGCAGGTTGGGTAAATCTGAGAAATACAAAATTAAAAGCAAACACTCAGTTGCGTTCGGTCAACGTCACCTTTCTGCGGTAACCCAAAACAAAAGCAACCTGCATGCACCCTCCCGCCCAGTCGGGAGATCCACCTCTTTGGCAAGGTGTCGCTATTCAGCTCACTGAGTCCCAGCCAGCCAGCCAGCCAGCCAGCCTGGGGAGGCTCGTCGTCGTCCTGTTGGTAGTGAAAATATTTATACACATTTGTCTGAATGTACACAAGCGGCCGGGCAGTGAATTAAAAAGCGCTAAAGGGGCCCAGACCCTTTTTTTCCCCCCGCTTCGAACTGCGACTGCATTATGCAGACTGCCTGCCGTGTCCAGGAGGAGGAGGAGGGAGTCCAGTCCTGTTTGTACATATGAACCATTAACAGGATCGGCGGCTTGTAATAACATTTTCATTGACAAATTTGGTGATAGCTGCCTGACTGTCCTGACTGTCCTGACTGTCCTGACTGTCCTGGTGGTTCAGGAAAATGACAAATTGTGTGTGTGGCCAACAGGCAGCGATTTCAAATTGAAATTGCAATGTTTTTAAATCAGCAGCATGGATGGCCTGGCCGTGCCGTTGGGACCCAGGAGACTTTCCGTTTCATTAGGCAGTGGTCAGTGGGGGGGGGGGGGACAGCACCCGAATGGAAGCCATCACACTAACCGAGGTGCCCTGTGATTTAATTACAGACTCGAATCGCCCACGCGCCAATTGGAGATGACGGCGGCCAAGGACATCAATTTGCAGTCCCGGGCAGGTGGCATTGAAGTCGTGGCCCTCGAGGATGTCAAGTTCCGAGCCCTGGACGGAAGCGTAAGTATGATTGCCAGTGCGGGAAAGGGTTGGATCTAAGTTGGATCTAGGTGGATCCTAGCAACCTCAATGCTTGTTCTGCTCTCTCTCTCTTCCGATAGCTACGCTTGGAGTCCTCCAAGATCCTTATGCCC
Source organism: Drosophila baimaii (assembly GCA_018874675.1). Taxonomy (NCBI): domain Eukaryota; kingdom Metazoa; phylum Arthropoda; class Insecta; order Diptera; family Drosophilidae; genus Drosophila; species Drosophila baimaii. Next base: position 4,813 of record JAEIIU010044153.1, read on the forward strand.
AATCTACGCACCGCCCAGCCTCCCATACTGGGCACTGCCCAGAGCCGGGATCACATGCATCGGGTATTCCAGCTGTGCGCCTGCTCGAACGGCAAGCTCTTCCTGGCGGCGCCGCACTCCATTTGTGCGGGCGATGACTCCACGGTTTGCAGATGATTGCACGGCCCTGGCAAGCGCTGGCAGACGTCCCTGTTCCACAGCGAGGCTCGGCTCAGGGATGGCCAAGGAGAGGGTCGTTGAATTAAACATATATATATACGCTGTAACTGTAACATAGAGAGTATAACTATCGGCACATATGATTATCCAGGAGCAGGAGGAGACACTGGAGGGCGAGAGGAACGAATTCGAAGAACAAAATCAAGAGCTTCTTAGACACTTGGATGTTGTGTAACTAGTATATATACTAAAAATGCAATACAGAGAGACATAGGCATATCCATCATACGATAACTACACATACACACATACTATATGCATAATTACCAAAGAGAGCGAGAGATAGTTGAGGAGGAGACTTGAGTTAATGCTGGCCACACTGGTGGTGGTGCAGTGTAACTGCATTCTTATCCTGAGCCACAGTACCCTCTTCCCATCCATCCACAGATACTGTACATACGCATACCCACAATAGTTAGTCTTCATCGAGGGGCAACACGCCCTCGTGTAGATACTCCAGCAACGACTAAGGATCACTGATATATCTAGTATATATATGTATAACCGAAGTAATCAAGTAAATCACACAACAAACCGAAATACGAAGACAATGAAATATCATCCAATGAATCGCGCTATTCACACACACAATACGAATATAGGAACTAATGGATACCATATATGGATATGAATATGCATACTAATAGAGTTGAAACCTGGAAGTTGCCGTTGAATTTGTCCAGTGCGCGTACACTGATATATAGATATATGAAATATATATATATATATATATAAAATACGATACAAGATACAAGATAAATATAAAGATAATATATAAATAAAGAAGAAGTAACTAAATAAACACAACTAGATAAATGTATATGTATGTAAACATAATAATAATAATAATAATAACGAGAGTGCTTTTAGTTGTTGATTCTGTGTTTGTTTTTTTTTAGCACGATTAGGAAACATAATGTTTATACAGAACAAAATCTTTATATATACATATATATATCACACATATATTGTAATACAGCAAAACGGATAATGTACTTAATGAAACGAAATACATGGGCATTAACAGCAGATGATTTGGAATTCTATCTGGGAATACGGGATACGCTGGGCGACCACCTCAGTCTCTGCAATTGGTTGGACATGCGGATTTTTTATTCGACAACCGGGATTGTGCGCACTTTTTGCGGCCAAAGCGCTCAAAACGAGCGGCTCAAGCCGAGTGCTCGTCTCGTTGGTTAACGCCTTCTTCTAGTCGCGTTCACTTCAATCGTGGCTGAACACACACACAGGGGCTTCAAGTCCTGTGGCAGAGCTTGTGGGTGCGCGTCTAACCGCTCCTCCGCTTGACGAGGATGGACGGGCGGCAGGATATTCCGACTCCAAGTGAGAGGCTTCGTCGTTGTCGTCGTTGGTTTGGTGGGATTTACCGACGACGACGACGACACACGAGGCGACTGGTTCCTCGGGCAAATTGAGTTATTCTCCGAGAACCCTCCACCTTCTCCTCCTCCTCCTCGTCCTGCTGCTGTGTCCTGCCTTTGAGCCGAAAAGCACAAAGCTTTGCGTTCGCCAAAAAGCTTTGCTCCCCTGCTTCGACTCCATGGCCAGCGAGTGCATCTATGCAAATGCAGCAGGACTCCCAATTAACGGACGCAGCTCGAGTCCTTTGTCCTTCCTGCATCATTTATGGAGCTCAGGACCCAGATTGAATGCTTCAAGCTTAGTCCTTTCACTTGGGTTTCAAGTTTAGTCACCGCAGATCCATTCTACATTTTCCAGGATGGTGGGAGGAGGAGGAGTGGGGGTGACACACACCCACCCACCCACACACACACACTCTCGACGTTATATTTAGTATTCCATTAATATTCTAATAGGCGCTTTTGTACTTTTCTCTCCTCATTGGCTACTGTGTGTGCGAGTGTCGCTCTTTTTGTCATCCATACGCCCCGTGGTACCATGACTATGACTCCCCGAGTGTGTGTGTGTGTGTGTGTGTGTACAAGCCAGTAATCACATAAAATTTTCTAATTACCACACTAACAAACACACACACACACACACACCCCCTTTTTGGAAACTGTCAGGCTAGAAAGTAACTTTCGCGAGTCGCGTGGCATGACGCCTAGCTTCTGCCAGGACATACGCCTTCTCCTGCTCCTGCTCCTCCTCCTCCTCCTGCTCCTCCTGCTCCTCCTGCTCCTCTCGAGCCCTGAGCACATGCATAGTTTAAATTTCAATGCATAACTCAAGCAGCTCTCTTCTCTGTTCGACCTGTCTTAAGCCGTCCTAAAATTTAAATGAAAACACCTTGCGGGCGCCATATGTGAGCGGCCATAAATTCAGCACAGGATCTAGTAGAAGCCAGAGCACAGAGCCTGGAAGTCAGAACCCCACCCGAGCAGGCAGGACCTCCTACTCCTCCTCCAGGACATGGAGAGCGGGTTGGACGCAACAGTTAGTTAGTTAACGGTATCTAAAATGGGTGTAAACCTGCGCCAAGCTGACAAATTAAGTATGCATGAAAGTGGCAGAGCCACACACACACACCCCACACACAACCCCCACACACACCCCCCACACACCCCACACACACACAGGGACATTGCCAACATGCGAACACACTTAAGGGAGAAAGCATTTCTTTAACGTTGCAGTTAATAGGATTTGGCTGGAGAGTGGAATCAAATTAATTGTTTCATTTGTTTACAAAACGCTCAAGCTTGGAGTCATTGTTGTTGCAACACTGTTGACAGCGCAGTGTGTGTGTGGGTGTGGAGTGTGTGTGTGGAGTGTGCGTGTGTGCACGTTCTGGCTGGGCACACAGGTGTGTGTGCGGGTTGGGTATCCTTTAGGTGCATGCCTTAACTGACGTTTAAGTGGGCAATTAGGCAAAACTGTGTAATGTTTTCATCGTTAAGGACGTACGTGGCTCTGGCAAAATGGAATGAGGAATATGCAGGAACCATGACCAGGTGGGATTTGGCATCGCTGGAATCAGAGGCTTCTGCTCACTGGGGGGAGGGTAACCCAAAGACGGATTGATCTGTACTCCCTGCATCAACATCCTCTAAGTATCTCTTAACTTATTACTGGCCTGACTGGTTTGCCAGGACATGCCACAAGAGCTCCGCCACTTTCCCCAGAAGCTGCTGCTGGCATCTGCCGACGACACCTGACCCCCAAATGGCCAATGGTGTTCATGTACTCGCCTGCAAGAAGGACGCCCAGGCCCAGGGACACTAGCACTTTGTACTTTACGCGCTCCATGCACAGATCCCAAGCAGGGAGCATCGAAGCATTTGCCTTCTTATCTCAGGACTCAGGACTCCCCTGCTCCCGGGTCCAAGCAAACTAAACGAATTTATGTCGTAATGAATGTCAGTTGCCACACACATATCTCCGTGTCTATCTGCGCTTTATGCACAGTTCAGCACTTCTTTCCGTCCGTTTCCGTGTCCGTGTCGGGGCACATGTGAGTGTATCCGCCAGGATCTTGATGTGCGCTCTGGCTTGGGGGGAAATTTAATAGTTATTCAAAGCATTCGGAAGCCGCAAGGACAAAGACAGAGAGAGAGAGAGAGAGCTGGAGAGTGGGAGAGAGAGTTGCCTACAAAAATGTTTCTGCATTTTCGCGGGCCAGCTTATCGGCGAAAGTTGGGCGAAAGTTGATTAGTTGCAACTCCGCCTTGGAAGTGGGAGAGGGTCTGCCTGGTCTGGTTCTGGGATTCCAATGAAAGCCCACCCGGTGCTGGGTTTGCTACAATTGCTGCTTGAGTTACGAGCCATGTTCACTTTGTGCTTAACATGGTGTCCTGCCCCCGCTACACCCTTTCTCCTGGCAGACCCAGAGGATAGAGTATCTGGGCCTCGTTCATGTATCCTTTTTTTTTTGTTGCGCGCGGCCCTTTTTTTTACGAGCTGTTACCGGTCGTGCCCCGCTATGCGCGAGTGCGTGTTAACAGGCAATTAAATCCGAATTACACTTTGCTCCTTTTTGCAGCTACACACACACATACACCCGTGCCTGCCTCAAGCGGCAGGTGTGCCAAGCGCCACGCTGCTGCGGCGCAAGTGCGATTTGGGCGGCAGCGATAAGAGCGACGGCGACGGCCACAAAGTTCAAGAAGTCAGGACCCAGCAGGCCCCAGCCAACCAATTAAAGATAAATTTTAATTGCCGCCAACAGAATGGAGATTTATGCTGCCGGGGGGCATTAACCAACCGAATCGTATTCGCTCTAATTGAATGGAACGCACCTTCTCCCCCGGGGATCCCCCCTGGAATCCTGGGATCCCCAATAATCGAATTGAATCCAAAAGGTCGAGAGAGAGAATCATCAGGCACACACTCTCGGCTGCGTTAGAATGTCAAAGGCGCTAAGCCGCAAAAAGTTAGCCCAATTGAATTTTGGTAACTGCTGCCGTGAAGCAGGCGGGGACAAAACAACCAGAGTCCCCATAAAGCGCTCAAAAAACTCAGTCTGGCAAATAGATTTTATGTCTGCACTCACAGAAATACTCGCTTTTTGGATGAAATCAAATCAAATTTCACAATGTGACTCCTTGCTAAAAATAACACTGATATATTGTAATTAGAATTCGAATTTGCCCATATAATTGAACGGATAGATCTAGCCGGGCTTCCGTTTGCTTTAGGGAAGGTTTATAATATTATATTATATTTATTTTATTATGGTTAAGAAGCGATAACTCATTTTTAAGGCAGTGTAAGATAGGGTAAAGGAGGCACGCAGCAAGCACAGAAGGTGCATGATTATTAGCTTTAATTTAATATATATATTTTAATATATAATTCTAACAGTTTATTGGTAACTTGAATAAATAATTTCTGCTCTCTTTGGTTACCTATTGTTTTCCCTAATACACAAAATGGAAAGATGAACAATTATGGAACGTTACATGACACTGGCAATGATCTGGGAAGGATTCGCGTTATTCTAAAGTCATCCTGCCATCCAAAGCTTTCTTGGATGTCGTCTTGCTAGCCAAAAAAGGTATTAGACTGAATTTAAAATTTATAAATTATATATATTTATTATTTATTGATTAATTTTTGTAAATTAACATAAAACGTAAAACATAAACCTATCTCTGTTCGAACAAGGAGTGTTTTTTATTTATTTTCTCTAAAGATCAAAACCTTTTTCTCCCCTCACTTCATAAATCCTTCAAAAAAATAAATAATTACCTTTCCCTAAATAACCAAGTGGGTTAGTGTGGCTGTCCTCTCTTCTGACGCGTTTTCGGGATTATGATTACATAATATGGGATTTTCTAGGGATAGTTGGTGGCTGTATCTTATGACTAAATTATCGATTTTCTTAAACTATCGCCTTATTATTAAGCCGTATAAGCATTGGCCGCTGGATTTTCCAACCAAAACTATTGACAAGCCTTTACTAGTCCTTTAATTTATTTAATTAATTTAACTGTTCATTTGGCAAGGCAAAACGTGGCTCCAAAAAGACTTTACAGCCACACTGACTGGCGTTTTGTCACTAAGCCGACCTCAAGGTTGCTTAATGACTAAATAAATGGAAAGGATGGAGCCAATAAATGGGTCAAAAGTCGACGCCTGACTGAGTTTTCTGATCGGATGCGGAATTTAGCGACATATGGATTGGCCCTTCGATTACCAATTGTAGCCATTTCGGGAGTAATTGTAGAATGTCTAAAATTATCGATAGTTGAGCAAGCCTGGAGAACAAACATCGATTTGGTCTATATGTCAAATTATAAATATCATTCCCCTCCCCCCCACTAACATTGCAAGTCATATTTTCTTTCTTCCTGAAAATTCGTGTGCTCCGGGTGTTAGGTAGTGTGCAGGCTCCTCCTGAAAGCATAGAAAACCAGTGTTTCATTTACACATTGAAGAAATCCTAAATTCTAAAGCCGTTATAAGCCATCATCATGAAGGTCAAGCGTACTTATCCTACCACCAATCTTTCGGAAGAGCAATTGGCGATGCAAGCCAATATCCAGTACAAGGCTCACAAGTATCAAGATGCCGCCAACAGCTACTCGGCGGCCATCGTAAGTGCATTATACGATTTTTGTATAATATAATATATATAGATATATATTTGCATATGTATAAAGTATATATATTCTTGGTCGGCATTAGCAGCCGAGTCGCTTTTGCCATTCTGTTGATCCCTGTTGCTTTCACATTTTTTTTGTTTGCCCTAGTATTCGTATAATTGTTTTCTTATCGAAATAATTAATAATTTTAACTTGCTAAACGGCTAACTGAGTGTTTTCATAAGTGAAAAAAAAGTGCTAAAATGTCTTTTAATTGTGTAATTCCATATTTTATTGCAAAAAAATAAACAGAAATTGCATATTTTTCATAAAGGGCTGCCAACTTGCAAAAAGGCCAGAAATTGCATATTCATTATTAAGAGCTGCCAACTTGCAAGAGAAGCAGGTAATGCTTATTCATTCTAAAAAGCTGCCAACTTGCTAGCTGCCTTCGTGTCAACTTGCCAACTTGCCAATTTGTTAGCTGACAATTAGTTTATTAAGGCACTTTTACCATTTAATTAATGAAATTCAAGAAATGTAGTAATAAACTAGTAATAAGCAGTCTAACGTTTGCATTGCATGAGTACTTTTAACTGATTGTCCGGCAAACTTGGCAAATCAAAATGGATATATATTTTTTTGCAAAATCTCAGAAAAGAATTACATAAAATATAATTCCATACTTGATTGATTTGCTAATGGTGTCACATAAACTTTAATAGTCAGATGGCAACTATTTCTTTTCTTTTTTTTGGCAAATGAATTCCTACTTGAGGCAGAAGAAGCCATTGTTTTTTATTTCCCAAATACAAATTGGCAGTTCTGCAATATGTAAAAAATCTCTCTATATCCAATTCGATTCCAATTGCAAACTGCCAGAGTATACATACATATTTAGCTTTTTTTTTGTGTGTTATAACAGTGACCACTCAAGCTTAAACATTATCTCTCCGTTCGAATTGCAGGTAAAGAACCCCACTAACTGTCAGTACTACATGCAGCGTGCCTTGTGCTATGAACAACTTGAGGAATGGCACTTGTGCGTCCAGGACTGCCGCAGCATCGTGAACATTGACAAGGATATGATCGAGGCGCAATTCATGTTGGCCACAGGACTCATGGAGATCGAGAGCTATGACGAGGCTGTAGTGCATTTTGAATGCGGTTAGCATATACTTAATACACTTACATATTTGCAAGTGTAGATTAGTTGCAACTAAAACCGTTTAATAATTACAGCCCTTAAACTGGCCAAGGAGCCGTGCCAATATAGTAGAAATGAAATTGAAAAGCAATTGGAGCTGGCTCGCAAGAAGCGTTTCATGAGCTCGGAGGAGAAGCAGGCCAACAAGGAATGCGAGTTGCAGCTGTATATAAATAGGTAATTATTTGGAAAAACAAAAAAAACGATTACGTTTATTATTAAATATCTAAATTTAACAGATTAATTCAAGATGATCGCAAGAATCGCAAGGCCAAAGTGGATAAAACTAAAAGCCGCACCAGGGGCCAGCTCAAGGCTATGAAGGATAAAATCCAGAAGGAATGTGTAAGTGCTAATAAATCTATGTAGTATTGATAATAAAATAAGAAATATAAGGAGTTATATATTAAATATTATATATATTATATATTATATATTATAAATTATATTAATATTATTATTATTCTTCTTTTTTTTAAGGACGAAAATGCTCAGGAGATAAACAATATTTTTTACAACCTTGCTGAACGTCGTAAAGTAAGTAGGAAGTAACGAGAAACGAGTAGCTAATAACGAATAATAACTAATAATTAATTATAAATATCTAAAACCAAATCCTTTGTAACGAGTAATTTCTAACTAGAAACTAGTAACTAGTAACTAATAACTAATAATGAGAAACGAGTAACTTGTAACGAATTACTAGTTATTAGTACCGAGTAAATAGTAACAAGTAACTGGTCTTTTATAACTAGCAACCAATAACAAGTAACGATTAACGAGTAACTACATAACAATTAATTAACTCTTGAAACTTTCAGAATCGAGAAGTTCCCGACTGCCTTCTGGATCAGATAAGTTTCGAGATTTTCAAGGATCCCGTGATAACTCCCACTGGCATAACCTATGAGCGCTCGATAATAGAAGCTCACTTGGAGCGTAACAGCCCCTCTGATCCAATTACAGGCGTCCATCTTACCAAGGAACAATTGGTACCAAATCGTTGCTTAAAGGAGGCTGTAGAGAATTTCGTGGCCCAGAACGAGTGGTCCAAGTACGAGTAATGAGAGGAAGACACACATTTGTCTAAACAAAAAAAAAAAAATTTTAAATAGTTCTAATAATAAATCTAGTCTAGGAACTTTTAGGATTTAACTATTCTAGCTACCATAAATATATGAAATATTTTCGATTAGCTATATAAAATCATTTACAGTGTAGAATATCAGCATATAAATATGTGTTTAAGGCCCCCGCATTGCTGCCTTGGTGGGTTCACCGTATCACAGCACCATATCATTACTGAGGATGCAAATGAAGCCATTTCGAACTACTACTCACTGGGAGGAGTGGGAGAAGGACTAGGAGCTGCGAATGGGATTCCTGCAGCAGCAGGCAGGCAGGCAGACCCAACTTAATCCTTTTGTGAGCAAACATACGCTCTTTAGCCCGCTGACCGAGCCATGCTTCTGCTCCTGCTCCTGCTCCTGCTGCTCCTCAGACTCACAGTTCCAGTTCCGCTTCTGTTTGTGACGCGACCAGGCCCTGGGTGTGTGTGTGTGTGTGGGAGGTCACAAAAAGTGTGGCAAGCGGAAATCAAATGAAAAACTCGTGCGTCGCCCTACCAAAAAATAGCAAAGAGAAAATAGTACACAAAACAAAATGAAATGAAATAAAATAAAATGAAATAAAATGAAATGAAATAAAATAAACTTTGCCGAACGCATTTCTATTGTCAGCGGCACACACACACAGAGAGAGTCTTCGTCGTGGTGGCTTTCGTTTTGGGTGAAAACTTTGCCGGGGTCTGCCCTTTGTTTGTTGTTCTCCTCCTCCGGCTGCAGCAGCAGCATTTGTTTTCTTTCTTTCCTCCTTTCTCCTCCCTGCTCCCTGCTCTGCTTTCTCCTTTCTCCACTCCTTTATTACGTATTTCATTTTTTAGCTGTGGCAGCAGAACGCCAAGCCGTTCACTTCATTTGCCTACACGGCCGCCGAGCCTCGAGTCAAGGAGCACTTTTGCAGGCGTCGTTACTGCGGCTGTTCCTGCCACTGCCACACGGACAGGAGGAGGAGGCGGAGGAGGAGGCGGCTGGGTGTGCGGCACTGGCAAAAGGACAAACTTTTGTCGCTTGGTAATGATGGCATTTTGGCATTGCTGCCGCTGCTGCTCCTGCTGCTGCTTGTTGTTATTGTTGTTAAAGTTTTGCTCACACACACACACACAAGTTTAAACAAAAGCAGCCGCCAGTCCCATAAACAGTCGACAGGCGTTCCCTCTCCGGGTCAAACAACAACAGCAGTGACTTGTGGATAGGGGGCGGCCATCTCCTCTCGGACAGCAGCAGCAGCAGCAGCACCAGCAGCTGCAGTTTGCATCTGCATCCCCGTCGTATACTTAATGCCCTCTGCTCTCGCGCTCTGCAATATCAAGTATACGCCCCCCCAGAAAGTATGCGCTTCCGAGTAATAGAATAGAAAGAGCACTGTTTTGTGTTGTGTTTCACCAATAATAATGTGCTTTTTTTGCGGTTGACTTGCCACGAATTGTCCCACGCCGCGCTGTTATCACTTAATTGAAAAGCATAAAACTGGCACTCATTAGTAGTAAACGCATGAGTTAGTTATTTACTTGCTCTGCTTTGCTAATCAGCTTACTGGCATACTTGCACACTATAATTTTTTCTCCCCCGGTAAATGGCAAATAATTTGCCAAGCCAACATTAACATTATTAGGAGGAGCAAGTTTTGTGGTGGCCAGGATCTTATCGGACGCAGCAGGACCTGCTGCTGCACGCTTCACTGAACAACAACAGGACAGAGGGCAAACCCCTGGGGGACATGATAAGGGCCATGAACCCACCATGCTGCCAGATAACACATAATTGTGTCCAATGTAATGGCAAATTTAGCAGGATGACCACCACCATGCGGTAGCAACTGCGTGTTGCAGCAGCAGCAGCAGCTGGCCATCAGATGAACTCTTTCGTCATCATCTTTAATTGGTGCCAGTACTCCAGTACCCTTTCCTCCTTAAGCGTTGACAACTTGACTCATTTATGAGATGGAACACCACTGGCAGAATAGAGGAGATGGCAGGCAGCTTAATGACATTGATGTCGGGAGGAGTAGACAACGTCAACGTCTTGAAAAGCGTTTAATTTGTTTCTCAAGAATTCGCACAAAAGCGTGCCGCCAAGTTGTTGTTGTTGTTGTTGTCCCTACTCCCTACCAACCATCCAACCATCCAACCATCCAGCCATCCCTTCGTCCTTGGTCCTGGGTGCGTTTGCGTTTCTTTTTATGAACTCTTTTTGGCGTGGCCTGGGCGCGTTATCTCCGATTCCGAGTCAAGTTCGCTGGCACGCTTAATTACCGTCTCCCGCATCTTCCGCTCCTGCCTCCGCCTGCCTCCCCTTGTTCACTGCCATTGGATAACACCGACAGTCGAAAAATATGCTGTGACGTCATTTAGCTTCAATTAAAATAGCTGAGGATTGCATGAGGATTTTTAATTAAAATTTACTTTGTAAATTATACGTTCAGGGATTTGGCCAGTGCGTGCTCTCAGCCCACATCAGTCCGCCCGTTCACACTTTACGGCCAACTCTGCTTATCGTTAACGTTACCCCATTAGGTTAACTCTCTTCCCCTTTTCCGAGGAATTTTTGGCCCTTATTCACCTTATTATTTGCACTTGCCTTTGGTATCGAATACCCTTGTCGAAGGGTATCTACTGTTGTTAAATCAATGTCTCAGGTCTCGGGTCTCACTTGAAAATCAATCTAGTCGCAAGAGCGTATAGTTCTCTTAAATATAATTTAATTTGTTTCTTAAAGGAGGAAATTGTTCAGCTAGGTGGCAACCTTAAGCGATAGGCCATAGGTAACAAGTTGGCAGCCCCATGGCATAACTACTTGAGGTAGTCTCCTCAGCTTTGTTGAGGTCTCTAAGCATTTTCAGAGACTTGTGTTTGGAAAGAAATAGTAAACAAAGGACTGAAAGAATAGAGTTCTTAAAAGAGGACTGACTACCTTATATTATTCTAACATGGGGTAGCCCCTTTCTAAGAGCCAAAAGGAACAACTAAGCAGCTCTCTCTTCATCTCTTTGAGAGCTGAGCTTTACTGTGTCTGTCTTTAGGATCTTCAAAGGTATAAGTACATCCAAAGTTAACTTTCTTTCTATATAAATATATATTCTACAAATTATTTACAGTGTCTACAGAAAGGATGTCAAACGAAGAGTCTTAAAGTAAGTTAAGTAAGTCCCAAATAAGCAAGAATCCTGCATAAATATGTGCATGCATATATACATACGTGCAATACGAGGATGCTTAAGCGAATGTCCTTTCAAATTAGGAGTCTGAAAATCGACAAAGAGCTTCGATTTAGATACAGACAGAGTCCGGGTCGTAACAATTAATAGACTCTTAGGGAACAAACAAGCTCAAAGTTGTTTTATGTGGAAAATAAATTGCTTTTGCCAGCAGGCCAATGTCCCAATGGCCATTGTTTTTGCTTTTTGTTGTTTATGTTTTTGTTTTTGTTTTTGCTGTCGCTGTCAACGCTTATTTGCCAAACGAATTTACAGGCGCAAAATGTGTGTTTGCATATGTTGAATATAAATAAATAATTGCCGCTCGCCGGGCAACAATTTATGCATATTTCAATATAATAATTTCATTGGAAATTAAATCGTCGGTGGGTGGCTATTGTTGCAATTAATGGATAGCCAAGGCCGAGAAGGAGTATCCTCCTCCTCCTTCTTCTCCTTCTTCTCCTCCTCATGCTCTCTCCTGAATGGCTCTGAATCCTTGACAAAACCAAAAGCCAAAATCCTTAACCCAGGACCAAGCCGAACAGCTTGTTGTATCAATTGACAGCGAATAAAAATGTCAGTTGGGGCTGCTGGCAAACACGACGACTGCCGGCGTATAAACAAGGGTCATGCCAGAGAGAGGCAAGCATTTAAGTGTCCAATTTTTAGGAACCACAAACACAAGACACGACACCCGCACACCCGCACAAGGAGGAAGACAAACAACACACACACAGGAGACACACACAGGACACGCACATGGCAGAGAACGTAACGGAAGCCAACTGCCAATCCAATCCGGACTCAGAAACATACAAAAATCCGCCCTCCTTCTTAGGTTGCCCTGCCTTCCTGACAGCACGCCAAAGGAATATAATAAGGACATTGGCCGGGTGGGGGAGTGGGAGTGGAACTGCGAGTGGGACTGGGTCACAGTCCCCCCAATCGAACCCAATTCGCCCTTCGCAGGCAGCCACTTACTTGGGTCAAAGGTATCCATCCATCCAATACATCCATTCTCCTCCTACTCCATTCTCCTCCTCCTCCTTTATTCTCCTCCTCCTGCTGCTCCTCCTGCTCCTCCTCCTCCATCCTCCTCCTCCCCTTGCTCCACTGTGTGTGCGTATATTGAAACGTATGAGCACATTATCTACGTGTTTACATCCCAATTTGATTCCCCGATGATTGCCTCTCTCTCGGCGTCCTGTGTCCCGCGTCCTAGGTCCTTCCTTCTTGTTTTCTGGCTTGCAAGATTTGTTGGCAATTTCTTGAGAACGTCCGCAGCAGGGAAAACACGCAGTACTCCCTGTTCCTCGCCGTCTCCGGCTGCTTTTCGATTTCCGTTCAACATCGTCGTATATCCGTGCGAGCTTAGTCACTTACAGCCATGTCTCATGAACAGAGGCCACCAGAGCACCACATCCGGCTGGCAGTTCGCAGTTCCACAAATGGTTACATTGCGTTCCCTTTCCCCTTTCTTTCCCCCTTTCTTTCCCCTTTTTCTTTTTTTTTTTTTTGTGTTATATAGCCTGTCTCGTGACTTCCGAGGTAGCCCTAATAACTGCTGATTGTGTGATTTCCCCGAGCCACCAACCACCACTCCTCCATCCACCTCCTCCTCCGACGTGTTGCGTGTCGGGTCAGACCTCTCTCTCTCACCCCTCTCGCCCTTTGGCTGTCAGCGTTTCTGTTGGCATTGACCCTCCGGAGACCTTTTCGTACACTCATAAATGTCTTTCAATCATAATGTTTCAATAAGTCAAAATCGATTACGAACTTCATATGAAATTTATTGCACTTTCGCAAATATGACATTGACTGGTTGTGCGGTGCGGCGTGTGTACATGTTTACGACTACTGTTGGTGTGTGAGGGTGGGTGTGTGTGTGGGTGTGTGGGTGTGGGTGGGCTTGGACACACATGACTGGGCCGTAGGCAGACAGCCAGGGGGTAGCTCCTCGCCAGCCGGACTCCAATCTGACGCGCGTGTGTACCGCATTTGCGGTTTGTTTATCGCAATGAAAGCGGAGGAAGGCGGCGGAAGGCGGAGGAAGGCGGAGGAAGGTGGAGGCAGCGCATTGGGAAGCTATCAGCGGAGCAAGGTGGCAGTGGCAAGGAGGCAGAGCAGAGCTGTGTGGCAGTGAAAGGTGGCCGCCCAGGCACACACAAAATTGAATTTGCCAAAGGGGGGCCAAAGTGCTTAAATATTTAGTTAAATGATTGACAGGGATTGCTGGTCGTGGCCCCACACCCCCAATCCCCCACTGACTGCTCCGTTTTGTATATGTATATATGCATATGTATATGTACATATATATATATATATATATATATTTGAATATTGACAAGGCAAAATTATTGACTGCTGAGCGACAGGATTAGCACGTGATGCCTCCAAGTCTGCAGATTATCGCCTTGCAACTCATTTGACGCCAGATAGTATCTTTTATGAGGTATCTATATATGGATTCGCTGGAGCGGAAGGTCGTTCCTGCGCCACCACCAGCACACTGACCCAGGGGCAGTTGGGGGGTGGCCACTGGGAGCAGGGAAGGATAGCATTGAAGCCAAACCACACATGAGAGAGGTGCCGCTTTTGGTTTGCTTTTTAATTTCGCATTTGCTGGGGAGTAGGTACAAGGAGCAGGGAGCAGGGAGCAGGTGCTAGCAGCAGGGAGCAGGGAGCAGGTGTCAGGAGCAGGGAGCAGGGAGCAGGTGCTAGGAGCAAGGAGCAGGGAGCAGGTGCTAGGAGCAAGGAGCAGGGAGCGGGTATCAGGAGCAAGGAGTAGGAAGCAGGTGCTAGGAGCAGGGAGCAGGAAGCAGGTGCTAGGAGCAGGGAGCAGGAAGCTGGTGCTAGGAGCAGGACCCAAGCTAGACTGCCTCCAAACAGGCGGCGCTTAATCAAAATCATACGCCCCGTTGCCTTGCATTGCGCGCTAAACAGCAACCAAAGGACACAAGGCACAAGGACAATAAGTTGCAAAGTGGGCCGCGCACACACACACACACACGCTGCACACACCTTAGCCTGCTGCTCCTACTCCCCCCCCCTTTCAGTGGCCATCCCGGATCGGCCACGGGAGAAGGCATTCATTATTTTGAAATTTTTTAGCGCGCATTTCACAGCGCCTTCCGCTTCCTGATGCCATAAGAGAATTAAAGGAATGCGCCGAGCGGCAGCCGGCAAAGGATAGGATAGGAAGGATACCAGGGACACTGGGGGGGTGGTGGGTAAAGCCCGCAAGCTGCTTTAAATAACAATTTCGCGATAGCGTTGGAGCTGCTGAACTGAAACCATGACGTGGGCGGGGGCAGGCGTTCCGCAGGTGTGCATCACCTGCTGTTTTGGCTTAATGAATGCGACATTATGCCGCCTGCTTCAGTCCAGGGGAGCCCCAAGTCCTTGGCGCGCTCGGATTAGTGTGGCAGCCAAACCCAAACCCAAGCGAGCTCCACTCCAACCCGCCACCCACTGCTCCTGCTAACCACCTTGATTAGTATAATGCGCCATAATCGCTGAGGCAGCTCCAGCTTGGCTTGCGAGCGAGGAAAAGCGAAAGTGAAAGGATTTTATTATTATTATTACCCCGCCATGGCCCGCCGCCGCTGCTGTGCTTGTGCTCCTGTGCTGCCCAGGGATAACAACGGGTGGTGGCGATGGCGGCGATGGCGGTGGTGTCCTGGTGTCCTGGCTGGTAACTAGAGCTGCATAATTACATCCGGCGAGGCGGCACTGTCAGCAACTCGTCAAGGATTTTAATTCCTTTCCATATCGTTTTATTAGCAGAGCTTGGACAAGGCCAGCTTTAATTCGAGGCTTTAGTTTGGGTTTTTTTTTTGGTTTTAATTTAATGCGAGAGCCTGTGCCAACAAGCCACTGGACACTGGACTCCCTCTGTTTCTCTCTCTCTCTCTTGCTGGCCACAGGTTCATCGGACACTGACGAAAAATTCTTTAAACCCCGTAACGCTAAATATATAGGGAGCCGTCACCGCCGCCACAATGCCCAGCTATTAACTAGATTTGGAAATAAAGACACATCCGTGTTGCAGCGACAACGCACCGCTGAAGGGGGTCAGAGGTCAGAGGGAATATAAGGAGAGTGAGAGAGAGAGGGGGAAGGAGCAGGAGCAGGAGTAGGAGGAGTAGGAGTAGGGCCTAACCCAATGAGGGACAAATGAGCAAGGCGTGGTTCGTGGAACGGAACAGGAACAACAGGAACAACAGGAACCATAGGAAGAGCAGGGAGAAAAAAGCAAGAGGAGCAAGAGGAGGCAGAAGGAGCAGGGGAAGAGGAGCTGGTAGGGGGGCAGGAGGAGCACCAGCAGGGACGTTGCCAGGGTCATGACGCTCGTTGGGATGCCACTGTGTGTCTGTTGGCAAACAATGCTGCTGCTTAGCCTCAACAAACAAACGCAAACACCGGCCATGGCTCTGCGAATGGGTGTGCAAGTGTACCTCTGTGTGTGTGTGTGTGTGTGTGTGTGTAGGTGGGCGACTGGCTTCCGTTTCCTGTTTCGTTGTGCTTCCAACTCAACTCGAATCCTGTTTGCCGTTTAATTAGAGACACACACACACACCCAGAGATAGATGCACAACCTCCTTGCGTTACGTCATTGCCATAGAGTGCGGGGGTGTGACTGTCTGACCGTGTGTGGCTCTGTGTGTTGTGTGTGTGTGTGTGTGTGTGTGAGCGTATAACGATGTGGTAGGTAATCAGAAACTGCTTTTAATTATTCAAGGTTCCATTCTGATGAATGAAGACAACAACGATAACAGCGGCGGTGACCAGCGCCAAACGGCGCAATAAAGGCAACAGTGAGAGAGGCGGCAACAACAGCAACAACAACAACAACAGAAACAACAACAACAATAGCAACAAAAACAGCAACAAAAACAGCAACAAAAGTAGCAACAAAAACGAGGGCCAAAGAAACGGCCTGCAGTCCCACGGTTTGTGCTTGGCATTAAGGCAACAACACGCAGCAAAAACGCAAAAACCAGTAAGAACATCGAGTGGCGACCCTGACACACCCAGGCTTCCTATGGGAAAGAAGGTTGAGAATATAATGGAGAGCATATAAAATATATATATTTTTAAGATGGCTTTAAACTCCATCTTATACTTCCCCTCTATATATCTTTAACCCAAACATTTTGGTTTCTAATGAAACGTAAAAAAACTAAATTAAAAGTCAAGCTTAATGTCAGCCTAGGTGGCAACTCCAAACGATAAGCCATCGCAGCCAGTGGGCAGCCCCAACTCATGGTATAACTATACAAGGTAGTCTATTATTCAGCTTCATTGAGGACTCTGAATATTTTCAGAGACATGCACTAGAAAGAGGTAGCAAGCGAAGGACAGAACAAATAGAGTCCTCAGAGAGGGCAGTTAGTTCTCTGGAGGAGGCCAACTTGTTATAGTAATACCATGATCCAGCCCTACTAAGGTATTTTTTTCGCTCTCTCTTTCTCTTGATCTGTTTCTCCCTTTCTTTCTCTGTTACTCTAACATCCTGCGAACGCTACTGGTGCAACAATTTAAGAATTGATGGAAATCTCCATTCTGGCAGGGAAACATGGGCATGACAGGACGACCTTAACTTACTAAATAATATTAAGCACTTGCAAATTTAATTAAAATCCCATACAAATCTGAATACAATACACCCAATATACCCTAGTAACGCCATCGAGTACCAGGTATAAACACTGACTGACATCCAACGAAAAGGGGATTAAAATTCACTGCAACAACAAAGTGATACGACGACTGTGTGTGTGTGGGGATAGGTTCTCCGCTTTTTGATGTTGCCGCTGTCCACCGTGGTTGCACTTGCTCCAGCTCCAGCACCAGCTCCAACTTCCAACTACCAACTCCAACCCCCAGCTCGAGCTCCTGGCCCACGCCATTTAAATGTGCGCATAAAAAAGTCAAGCACTGATGGCAGCTGCAACAACAACAACACCACAGGAGCAACAAGAGCATCCACGGATGGCGGCGACAACAAGGACGAGGACGAGGACGAGGACAATGACGACAGGAGCACTGACCACAACAAACGCAAATAAGTCACATGAAAAATGCCCATCGACGGGCAACCCGGGCAAGTGGATGTCGACTGGACTGTATGGGGATGGCGGGGTCTCCGGGTTGTGTGTTGACTGACGGGTGTCCAGTGGCGGTTGGCCAACAATAAGACGCAACACAAATAATTTTAATGCACCCGCCAAAAAAAAGGAGTAGGAGAAGGACCCAGGCTGGTTGGTCCTTTGACTGGATTCAAGGTGGAAAAGTCATACACTTGACTGTGAGTTGAAGAAGGTTCATATAGATCTTTTAATTATGTTAAAGAATGCGATCTAGAGCCAAGAGAGAGAGAGAGGAAGAGGCTCCTCTCAGAGAAGCTACATTACAGTTGGGGCTGCCAACCTGCTTCAATAGCCTTCTCTTGCTTAAGGCTGCCAACTTGTTTAGTGAGGCTTAAGAAAGTCATAGGGAGAATTTGCATTTTAAATTATTTTTTTTATGGAATACTTATAGTTTTGTAAATATTTCACATGTCTAAGTTGTATTTTCTTTGTTTAAATTTATGTAATTTAATTAATTAAATTTTCTACCTTACCGAAATATTTGTGTACAAAATCCAGTGCTTACTTCCGCCAACAGCAACAAGTCTCATCTCATCGCGGATCCAGAATTCAAAATCCCGAGAAAAAAAAAACACTCCAGCTTCAGGCAATTAACAAACACTAAACTGGCTGACAGGACTGACTGGCTGACAGGACTGACTGACTGGACGGACTGGACGGACATCCTGTCCCCCACCCCATGGGCTCCTCGCTGGAGGGTCAAAAAGTGTCGGGTCACGCTCGTTAAAGCGGCAAAAGTTACGGCTCAGCCAGAGCCGCGGGAGCTGGAGCTGGAGAGCATTTGGCGGCGGGGGTCACTTAAAGAGTCGGTTGGGTTCAGGTTTTGCCCCTTTTTTAATGGGCGTTGGGGCATCACATTGTGATCGTGATTGCGATAGCGACCGCGCCGCGGCGAAGGTGTAAATGTGAATGCGAATAGGATGTGGATGTGGATGTGGATGTGGATGTGGATGTGGTTGTGGCTGTGTGATTATGTGCCTCCTGTCCTGGAGCCGCGGCCTTGCCGGCTTTTGTTGTTAATTCTGTTTGCTTTAAAATGCCCAACAACGCGGCAGGAGGTGAGGTGAGGAGGCCTTCGTCTGGACTGGCAAATATTTGTCGTATTAATGAATGCACGGGTTAATGTGTTTACATGGGGTGGGTGTGGGTGTGTGAGGGTGTTGCTGCGGAAGGAATGAATCCTGCCGACGACAGCCATCAATTTTCATAGGCAGCCTGGCCTGGCTGCGACATTGAAAGACGACGCGGATTGACCATGTCCATGTCCTTGTCGGCATCTCGTCTCTCTCTTTTCTTTTTTTTTTTTTGTCTGCGGCTAGAAAATCAATAAATCGCCAAAGGGACGTTGCGCACTTGCAGCAGGAGTCTCTCCCCTTTCCTCCCCCCTCAAAGGGAAAGTGGAAAGGACTTTAAGGACTGGCCAGCAGAGCAGGAGCTCATTGACCGTATTCGGTTTACTTTTACTCGCGTTGCCGCAACAAATTATTGTACACATGAATTTCCACTTAAGGCCAATGAAAATGTTTCAACAATGGCCAAAACCCCACTCCCCTCCCGCCACACCCCCCTCCCCACACACACACAAACTGTTTTAAAATGTAAATTTCGCTAGCAAGCCGGCATTAAGGCCAATAAACAGAGTAAATGTGCCATTTAATAAATGCGAAAAATACGAAAAAACGAAAATACGAGAAAATACGAAAGAAATACGTAATGCAAAATGCAAAATACAGAATACAGGATCACAGGAGCAGGAGCAGGAGCTGGAAGGAGGAGCGGGAGCAGCAGGAGGAGGAGTAGTGCTCTGTGGGGGATGCCGAGTAAAGGCAATAAGTTAAATTGAATTAAAAACAAATTAATTAAATCCATCATGAAAATCTGCTGCTGCTGCAGCAGGACTTCCGCAACACGAAGCCTAATGGCAGGAGTCCTGGACTGTGCTTAAGGCTTAAGGATGTGGGGGGAGAGACTCTCTCCTGTGTAAAGTACTCAAGGCTTTCTGGCCATAATTTCCACATAATTAGAGGCCTTGTTTTTTCGGGGGCCCAAGGCACACCTGATGCATCCGCATCAATCATGCCAGGCAGGAGCAGGATAATTACCTCCCTCACACACACACACACACACCCGAAAAACAATGCCTGATCAGGGGGGCAAAATCTAATTCCACTAATAGGAATCATAAAAAGGATAACACGCAATAAATAATGACATACAGACATACAGATATACACATATATATATATATATATATTGGAAATGCGCGGCACGTATGTATTCAATTACTAGGCGGTGGTCCTGGGGATCACCAGGCATCATCAGGGCCTGCAGGTCGGGGTGCAGGTCGTCCTGCGACTTGCGATTGTTCGCTCGAAATCATATTTTCTGTTATTGTGGCAGAAATGAGATTATTAAATGGGTTTTGGGTAAAACCCAATAAGGCGCCAGCACTGCTCCTCCTCCTGGCTGACTGGAATCAAAACAGCAGACGGCGGAAAGTAAACAGTAAGCCAGGAGGAAAAGGAGGAGCAGCAGCAGGAGCAGCCAGGACAACTGTCTGCTCGTGAAAGTGTAATGGGCTGTGGTGTGAGCCGCGTACGTGACATGTATACAGTGTCCCACGAAGGAAGAGCTCTGGCTTTTACCTCTAACCGACCGTTGGACCGTCGGACCGACCTTCTTGGGTGACTTCTCAAGGTTCATTTTTCGGACGCCAACACAATGGCAACAGTTGTTGGGTGAGCTTGACTCCAGGAGCACCGCCTGGAGCTGTCTGGAGCAATTTGTAACCATTTACTGATGGGCCATACCACCATTCCACCCGAGAGAGATATCTGTTGCGCCCAAGGAGCAACTCGGCACGTATTGTTTGTCCACTCAATCGCGGGACCATGATTATGTGTGTGTGTCTCTGTCTCTAAAACATTCAATAAATATTTAAGCCCTGCTCTACGACTCCAACTCCGACTCATACATAAATACCACAGCCAGCACTCAAATTAGCATTAGCATCCAGGGCGTGGCCCCGCCGCCTTAATTGTGAACGGAAATTGGCATCAAGAGGCGTCAGGTGAATGTGCAAATTGCACTCTCTCTCTCTCTTACGCCAAAATGAGAAGCGAATCATTCGGGGGATTCCCAAAAAGGTGGTCCATCATGGGGTTCACCTTCAAGATGAGGGAGCAGGGCAGGGCAGGACAGGGCTGGATATAAAAAAAAAAAAAGAATCTCACAAAGCACAAGCTTATGCAAATTATTCAGCAATGAGCAGCCAGCGAACATGCCAGGCGGAAGAATGCGGAATGCGAAATGGATGTCAGCCTTCCACTCAGCACAAGGATACTCCTCCTGGCTCCTCCTGGCTCCTCCTGTTCGCTCCTCCTGCAAATCCTTGCAATGTTGCAGCGTAAGTTGGTGGCGTTGCAAATTAAAATTCAACGAACGCCGCGGCGTATGGAAACATTTGCATTTGCATGCTCCTCCATCTTATTCGAGTGTCCCCCCCAGCTCCCAGCTCCCTGGCATCACCTTTGAGTTTGACTTTTGCTACACCTGCGGTATGTCGCAGGGCGTCTGGGGGGGGGTGTGTCTTGGTGTGTGCACCTTGGGTGTGTGCCTTGGCTTGGTGTGTGTGTGTACCAACAAATACAAACTGCTGATTACGAAACGAAAATTGAAAATCTTAAGCACTGAAGAAAGCATATTGAAAACGGCAATCGGGTCAGGATTCACTGGGGGGAAGGGTCTTGGCCTCCAGCCTCCTCCTGCCTCCTCCTACCTCCTCCTGCCTCCTCCTGCCTCCTCCTCTAGCCTCCTCCCCCCACTCAATCGCAATCAGAAGCCCAACTTTATTTCCCAACAGCAGCTGTTTAGACTATGAGCCACGTGTGCTTTCATTTAAGTCAACTGTCAATGTTTCGTTTTGTTTTTGGGCTTCGCCTTACCCCGCCTTCCCCCCTTCCCGTCTGGAGAGTGTCGTCGTCGTCCTTTGTCCCAGTTTTTGGTGGCAGGAAAACCCCACACAGATAAAGTCAGAAATTGTGTCGAAAGTCGAAACTGATTCTGGTGCCGTGCATATTAATGAGAGAGAAGGCGAGATCAAACAGCCTTGGCTTAGGCTGCACCAGGCAGGCAGGCAGGCAGGACTCCTTCCTTCTTCCTTCCCTCCAGGACTCACAGCGAAAAGTAATAAAGTTGCGGTTAAATTAAATTGTGCAGATATATATCGATAAAGCTTTACGAGGACCACAAGGATATCTGTCTGCCATTGTGTCTGTGACTGCTGCAATTAGAGGAGGAACAGCCATCCATTGATAGCTTGTTGCTGGCACTCCTCTCTCTCTTCCTCTGAGGAGAAGGAGGAGGAAGAAGCCACCTTAGCTGGGCACAACAACTGATTAAAATGTTGGCCACAAAACGTATTAACATGTCGGCGCCAGAAGACACTCTACTGACGAGCAGGAGGAGAGGCTGGACCCACGGATGGATACGTTGACAACAAAGTCAAGGGGAAATGGAAGAAAACACACGAAAACGAAAAAAGAAAATACCCAAAGGAAACGCAGGAGAGCAAACAGACAAAACAAATAAGCCAAGCATAAAAGTTTATATTGCGGTCTATGATTCACTCCCTACCGCCCTCCCTCCCTCCTCGCTGGCAGGACGATGATGTTCCAGCGCGCTGGTCCTTGGCCTGGACCTGCGGTTGGCCCTGCGCCGACCGAGGGCACAGCTGCAGCGCAGGGCCATTCAAAAATTTTGACATTTTGCGTTGGATGCGTCTTGGTCTGGCTGCTGTTTACACACCACACCCACCCAGCCACCCTTCCCCTTCCCGGAACTGAGCAAATGAGTCATAGGTTGGCATCTTGGGGTATCCTTGCCAGGCAGCAGGACGCAAGCAGGCAGCAGACAGCCCGGCTGCCCTGGTAGATTGTTCGAAACCCATTTACTTAATGGATATAATAAATTTTTCTACAAATTGAAACTCGTAATTTCCATTGTTCTCGCGCTGCTCTCTCTCTCTCTCTCTCTCGGAGCATCCATTCCTCCTTTCCTTCTGTGCCTGCCGAGCCGGGTTCTGCCTGCTCCCCTGCTCCTCCTCCTCCTCTGCCTTGGCGTTGGCGTTGGCTCCCAGCTCAACCGTAAAACTACTTGTAATTACGTTAAGCATTGTGGCTTCAGTGGCCATGCCCAACTCCCCAACAGGGAGCTGTTGCCTTGCCTTTGAGTGTGGCAAGGCCCGTGTCGAATCTGTGAGCACTCGAAGACCAAGCACCCGAGCACCCGTTGACACCGGCAGACAGAGGCAGAGGAAGTGAAGTCCAAAAGGGAAGTGGTGACACCGCAGACACAGCTCTCGAGGATCCCGAAGAGGATCAGGCCATGCACACTAGGGGGAAACAAGGTCTAATTTGTAACTGGGATAAGCATCAGTTATGTAGGAATTAGTGCCGGTAAAAATGTTATGTCCTTAATTCGCTTTAAACAAAGCACGGCACACACACAGGACACAACACCCAACGGAGCCCAAGGAAATATGTTTTCAGCTCCTTGCGGCCCCACCGACTTAATGTCTGGCTTCATAAATTTTATGTTGGTGATGTTTAATTTGGCAACGGTAACTCATGTCTGCTTGGACTTAGGGCCTCCGTCCTCCAGCTCCGGCTCAGCCTCAGCCCCGGCCTCGACTGCTTCATTTGGATATATAAATAAATTTGCCTCATCCCTTGCCTCCTGCCCTGTCCTGCCTTCTAGGAAGCGGCATAACACCGAAATGAAAACGGCAACGACACGTAGTCCTGCTAGACAAAAGATGGATTGTTATCGCTCAAGATAAGAGTCCACACACACACACACACACTCTGGCGGGATCCCAAAATCCCCAAAAACCCAAGCAAGTATGTATGTATGTACCTTTCCGCAGAGCCCAAGGACCGTTATTTCATTAGTGTCTGAGCCTGGGATGAGCTGCGCCCCGACAACACCTTGCCATTTGCCCTAAGTACGTGAAAATTTTTCATCAGCAAATTAAGAAAACGCCTCCGCGGGTGGCGGTGTCCCGCCTGGATAAACCAAAGTGGAAGATAATTTCCATGTTTTCAGGTGAGAACGTGGATAATATAAAGGATAATAGGATAATATGGCAAGGTAAGCCGCTTGTGTTTGACTAGGTGGCAACCTTGGAGAAAAGCCCCTGCTCCAGCTCTCTCTCACTCTCTCCGACTCTCCTCCTGTTAAGCTAAGCTTAGATCTAACGGACCCCACATTCAACATCGAATTCGATATCGAAATCTGTACCCTGGGGTGCCTGGGTAAACAACATTTCATGCATATCGATATTAACATTTATGGGCTCTTTAATAAGTAATTATCTGCTGCGGCCCAGGCTTTAGGCATTTCTACATACTAAAAAATTCAATTAGTGCTGCAAAGCCAGATAGTGAAAGTTTAATACGGGAACGGAGATCGCTTATTATAGAGATGGGTGTGTGAATGGTGTGTGTGTGTGCAATGTGTGTGTGTGTGAAACCAGGCGACACACAAATGTTAAATCCAAACAATGAAATCAAATGATTTAATTATAACAGACAATAAAGCAACAGAATAATTGCGGCCGGTAACTGTAGCTGCAAAGGCTGCCATGTCATTGAAGTAGCCACGCCCATAAGCTGCCAGTTCCTGGTCGACTCTTTAGGGCGTTGTAATAACCACAAAATACAAGAGAGAGAGCGAGAGAGTGGGAGAGTGGGAGAGTGGGAGAGTGGGAGAGCGGGAGAGAGGGGGGGGGCGTCCACAAACAGTGGCGGCGAAGCAGCAACAATGAATAGCAATAATAAAACAAACAAAAACACAATCACAAATACAAATGCAACTGCAACTGCAACTGCAATAACAATTGCAATTAAAATGCGTGCAAAAACAACAAAAACAGCAGCAGCAGCAGCAGCGCAGTAACAATAAAAAATAACGCAAATAATTCACGATACCAGCAGGGGGCAGGGGCAGGGTGCAGGCAACAGCGGCAACAACAACCACATGTTGTAAACTGTTAAACAATTGATTAACAACAATTAGCCGCTTATTAAATTACAATAACAACGCCTCAACAACATTGCGCGGCAAAAATAACTTTTTCAATAAAGCCAATTCGGATGTAGTACACTGCAAAAAAAAAAAAGAAAGCCCATACCCTTAAGTTGAGAAAAAAATAAACATACATATTTGTAATTAGCTTTTAAATTAAATAAAAATATATGTAAAGTGTACGTAAATTGCTATTTACTTGCATAAATATTATTAAATATTTAATTATTATTATCATTATTATTATTATTATTAATAGAAATAATGATAAATACAAAGGCAATGCATTTCCTAACTGTTTTTTCTTTTTGCTTTTGTTTTGTTTTCTCCTTTTCTTAGCTTACCGCTACTTCTTCGGCTTGATTGTGTGGGTGGGGGAGCTTTTCGCTCTATCGATGATCTGCTAACAGAGCTAGTTAACAGAGAGCGCCAGCAGCTAACAGCTGCCTCTCTAATTAACATTTATTTTTACTAACCAAAATAGTAGACATAAAATTAAGTTTAAATAGCCAAAAGTCTTTCCCCTATTTCTGTCAGTGCCATTCCAATTGCGGCCACATGGCCCTGACACGCCACTGATGCGGCTAACAGCTGCCCATGGACAAGTCAATCGGTTAGAATTTAACGCGCATAAATTATTGCCACCCCGTCGCACTCGTCTCGAGTTGAGTGTGTGTGTGTGTGTGTTCCGGGGGGAGTGCCGCCAATTATCCACGCACTGAGCCCCATTCTGCTGGCCTCTGGTCCTGGTCCTGGTCCTGGTCCGGGTCCTGGTCCTGTCTCTAGTTGTTGAAGTCCCGTGCCACTTGCCTGGCATAAGCAGGACGAACTTCAAAAAGTATAGCCTACTTAGGGGCTTACCTGGGCCAGGGCGAAACGCATGCAAATTCCTAAACAACACATGCTGACAGGACAGCGCTAGTAAACAAAAAATAACAAGAAAGAAAGGACCAAAGGGAAAGCTACAGTAGAGTGTGCTTGCTTGACTGTGGAATACCCAGTAAACCAATCCTTGATATAGCAAGGCGGAGAGCGGACAAGAAAAATCTTGTTAGCAGTGAACATGTTGCAGGAAGAGAGAAAAAGCTCTCTCTCTCTTGACAGAGGGATCAATCTGACAGCCGGACTGCCCACTTGTTTCGATCATTTAGGGTTGCCACCAAGCTAACATACCCCAGCTTTAATAGGTATTAGAAAACAAAAATAAAAACAGTAACAAAAAACACAGAATAACAACATAAGGTTCTCCCTTCTCCGGTTCTACGGGGGCAAAAGTTGCAAATGTCTAAACCGCAAAATGGGCGACAAATGTGAAAAGTTTTTTGCCTTAATTTCCGACACATTTGGAGCCCACCAGTACTGCCGATCAATATGCCACTCAGGATCCAGTCCTGCACAGATATGTATATAGAGACCAAGAGAGACCGAGAGACAGAGAGACAGAGAGAGGGGGCCCATTGACACTCATTAATGTTGACCTTCTTGAAAGTAATTAAAAGTGACCCTCAAGTATAATGCTCAGTAATTTTTCAATACGCAGCACACACACACACACACACACAGAGTAGACACAACAACAGAAGGCAGGACACTGCAGTCGTCCTGCAAAAGTGGCCGCAAATCCCGGACGGGGGGGGGTCAGCCCCGAGGGCTAAAACCATTTCCATAAGCAATTTATGCATGGCGATAGTTTTCGCACACGATGACCCATACAAACACCCACCACAAACACACCTACACCCACCCACACACACCTAAAACCTACACACACAGGCAGGCAGGCAGGCAGCCAGGCAGAGCTGCAAACATTTTGGTTAACGAGACTTTTAATCTGTCCAAAGGTATTTAAAGTTGGCTAAGCCCCAACACTGACTGACTTTTATGGTTACGGAGCAAGTGTCAAAATGTTTGTTGACGACGACAATGACCCAGCCTGCAGCCTTTTGCCTGCCGCAACCACGCCAAGGAGCACAACATGAGTGGTAATTTATTTTGCCTTTGCTTTCCAGCATGCTGATGGCCAGCAGGCCACACCCCCACCCCCACACACACACACCAGGAGGATAGCAGCACCAGCAGGGGAGCACAAAGGATAACCGTCTAGAGCTACTACACTCCCCCATCTCTCCCTCTCTCTCTCTCTGTCTCTCTCTCTCTCTCTCTCTCTCTCTCTCTCTCTCTTAGTTGGTCCTTGCGACATTAGGCGCTAATCTTGATACTGTTCCGGCTCGGGGGCAGGTCCTCAGTCAGTCATCTGGCGGTGACACGGAGCTTCAGCCAAGGTTAAGCTATTGAAACGGAGGAGCCGCCCTCCCCCACTTATGCCAGGCAGGACAGGGTGACAGGATGACACACGGTTGGATAGGGGGGGTGGAGCCTTGGCGGCTGGAGATTTAATTGAGCAGGCGATCATAAAGCTGGGGACCCACCGAACGACGAGGCAGCAAACACTTTTTCAGCCTGATTCCATGAGTCAGCAGGAGCACGGTCCTCGGGACCAACACCTCTTTGCTTTGTCCTTGTGCGGTTTATAATCCCCTCCAGCTCTCGCCCTCCCTCCTGGCTTGAAGTAGGCGGAACACACCGAGTTTGAAAACTGTTAGTTAAGTAACTGCTGGATTAATTCAAAACGTGTAAAGACGAATCGCTCATGGACGTGTGCGCTGTGCACTCGATGCTCGGTGCGGAGAGTGGTGTCCTTGATGTATCACTTCCGCTGTCTGTTAACTTACGAGTGCGCCATAAATACGCTTGGCGGCCAAGAGCACACGCGCGCGACAGAGCGATGCCGGCGACGGCATTCAAACCATTTTGATAGCAACACGTCTTTCTGGTATTTTCACACGCTTGAGCATCGCATTGGATTCAACGTCACGTTTTAGTGTCCCCACCCAGCAGCATCAGCAGCAGCAGCAGCAGCAGCAGCAGGCCAGGACCAGAGCCAGAGTGGCCAGGAGCCAGGACCCAGGACCCCAGGACCAGTCCCAACCCGCTGTCGAATAGCGACGCCTAATATGCTTATGCTGAATGCCCGGCCAGCTGTCTGGCAGCCAAAAGAGAGAGAGACAGGCACGATATCCAAACAGACGTGGATATGGGATGTGGATGTGGGTGAGGGTTGGGTGTGGGGTGTGGGTGGTGGGTGGTGGGTGTGCGTGTAGCTGTGAACGTGCATCAGGCGTCGGGCAATCGAACCCTTTTCGTTCTCCGGCCCCAGGAAGGCCACAGCCACAGAGACAGACACACACGCACGGGCTCACAACAGCCCACGGCCCACGGCGCAGCACGTCAATGTTGATATTTCAACTACAATATTATTTTCACTTTTAGACAGACAAGCGGGTAACCAAAGCATACAGTTAGTTTATTTTGGAAATTATAATAAGCCACTTTGTGGCGGAGGCCTGTCGAGGGAGAACGACTGCCAGGCAGGCAGGCAGGCAGCAGGCAGGAGGACCTGTTTGCCAAACTTATTCCAGTGTCGTCTACTGCTGGCTGCTGACACTCCCCCATGGGCACAGGCGGAACAGATTACGTTTCCAAAAAGAGGGGGGCTTGTATGCACTCCTGCACCCCTGCTAGTTGGAATAGGAAAATCTAAGTCAAAACCCATACAAATCTTTAAGGATAAGGCGTAAGTCTGTTAAGACATTTATTTGAGTCTTTTAATATAATTTAAGTATTAAGAGAGAAAGAGGAAATACACTTTGATATCAAGATGAGTAAAGAATTGTCATAAGCAAGCAATTTTCGCCTTGCAACAAAATTAGCGCTCTCTTCGCTCTCACGAAGATAAGAGCGTAAAAAAGAGAATAGTAAAAATAGAATGCAAACAGATGTAGGATGCATGAGAATATGTGTGCACACATCTACAGTCGTCAACTGCCGCAGTATGTGTACAAGAGAGCGGCTGGCTCTAGAGCGCGCTCTCTCTCTGGCTTTTGAGTGAAAAATTTCAAGAGAGCCTGGAAATGCGTGTAAGATGTGCGGCATCTTCATATTAAAGGGTCTTTGGCTTGGGCTCTTCAGAGGCAGCTATCTGACAGTCTGACAGCCGGACTGTCCACTTCTTAAGATCACCTGACAGCCGGACTGTCCACTTCTTACGATCGTTTACGTTTAAAGGTTGCCACCTAGTCTTGCATTGACTTCAAAGGAAAGGTTAGCCTTCAGTTTTTTTCAGTTTCAATTATTTTCTACGATTCGTTTTCTTTAATTTAATTAATTAATATATTTATTTTATAAATAAATACATAAATAAATAAAATTAATAAATTAATAGAGGACCCCTTAAAGCTAGATCCCTTGTCAGAGACTGAAGAGGCTTTGACTCCTCTCTGGTTCTATCGGATGAGAACCCCGTATGCCCTGGGATCTGACCCAAAGCCGGCTATCTATGACTGCTCTTAATAAGATAAGTCCCGGCTGCACTGCCACTAATATAATTTGAACGAACGGAGATGGAGGACAAGGGACACTGGAGCTCACAGCTCGCAGCTCGCAGCTCGCAGCTCGGAATGCAGCGGACAGTCAACAGCATTTCCAAATTCAATCATCCGTGGAAAAAATGGCCGCATCAGGGCAGGAGAAAAATGTAATTAAGCTGGGGAGCTCTGGCGAAGGCACAGGGCACACGGAGCTCCTCCACTCTCTCTCTCTCTCGTAGTCATAGGAAGACGACCGCAGCAGCAGACAAATGGCAGAGATAATTAGGATTATGTCCATTAAGGGGACTCTCGTCGAGCGGAAAAGTAATTTGCCGTACAACGAGGCTGTGTGTGTGTGTGATCGTCCCTCGAATGGTGATCCCATTCCCGCAAAAATGGGATGGATGGATGGATGGATTGCTGGTGCCTGGTGACCTACACTCCTGGTCCGTTCCCCTGACCTTCGTGGTGAGCGCGATGAAATGAGAAATATTGAGGCTACGCCCAAGAGTTGAAGGGCACAACTTTTATCATAAATTTGAGGCAGTTCCCTGGGAGAAGGCGCGGAGAGAGTTAATGTAAATATATGGCCGCCACCACATGCCCCCCTTCAACTTTTGCACACTCGCAATCGCAGCTCCTGTGTGTGTGTCCCAGTTCGCGTCTCCATCCCAATCCATTCCCGATGGTGAGATAATTTCAATTTTCCAGCCGTGAAAGCAGCTTAAACAGTGTTTATGCCTGTTAAATGCGGATCAGATAAAGGTCAACCTTGCAGCCTACCTACACCATTTGCCCTGATCCGGTTTGAGCCTTGAGCAGGGACAGCAGGAGCTGGAGCCTGGAGCCTGGAGTCCGGCTGGCTGGCTGGTGCCTGACAATTCCCCGGATAGCGGGCGACGACAGGCGGAATCAAATGTGTCATCAAGTGCCTGCATTCTCTGCCGACTGCCGGCTGCCGGCTGCCTGCTGCCGGTTTGCTGGTTTGCCATATGAATAGTTAATGACTCGCACGGCTCTCACTCTCTCCGGACTGGCCCTGGCCTTGTCCTTGCCCGGACAGCAGCAGCAGCAGCAGCAGCAGCATTAGCCATGCAGGTGGGGACAGGACAGACAGGACACAGGACACACTGGAGTTGTGCGGTTAAATCTTACAGTGCAGTTTATGCAAAATTGCCGATAGCAATTTGCAAATTTAATGGCGTGAACAAATTCAATCAATGTATGCAAACAAATATCCTGGCAGGCAGGCAGGCAGGCAGACCGAGTCCTTACCGAATCCTTACCCTGTAGCTAAAACTGTAAAAGGCAACAATAATCACAGGTGCCACGGCAGAGTACCTCCTGCCCGGAGATAAGTAATTCGAAGAGCACAAACACAAACACACTGGAGGCCATGGAGGAGGCGGAGGAGGAGCAGGAGTAGGAGTATGTGCTATCTGTGGGCAGTCAGGTGCCATAATTGTCCTGTCCGGCTAAAGTCCTGCTTTCCTGCTGTCCTGCTGGGGAACTGCTGCAGCTGCTCGTCTCTGATTCCGATTCGGATTGCAACTTGTACTCCGGATTCAAATTTTGTTGCTTCGTTGCTTAGGATCTCTGGGATCCTCCAGAGTTTCTCTGTTAATTGCCGGGTAGTATCCAACCCACCTCCATTATCACGCATGGCCATGGTGGACAGGCACAGGACAGCAGCTAAAATATATGGCCAACATTTTTTACCAGAAAGAAAGAACTGTTTTTGCCGCACAAATTTGTCTCTAGTAAGCGGGCGAAATGACAACTCAACTTAAAAAGTTGGCCAAAGGCAAGCAGGAAGCCAAGGGGGCACAAAAAAGCCAGCAAGACTCCTCCAGCAAGGCAAGGAGGGATCCTTGGGGGGGTTAGAGGGGTCTGTGTTCGGGCTGGGAAAAAGAAATATCTTGTAAATTATTGCAAAAAGCAGGCTGCAAATTAATGATAACGACCCGACCAACACCTTCAGGGCGTCGAGTGCCTGGCACGCCGAGAATCCAGGCCAGACCAGGCCAAGTCAGGCCAGGGGGAGGCAGAGCGCCTTAAGTGACATGAAACAAGCAACTACTTACTTGCTACGGGGGTTGGGGGGTTGGGGAGTGGAGGAAGCCGCATGTGTGTGGCGGTTTGGAGAAAGAAAAGAAAAAAAAAGGAAAGGCAGGACTTAACAGGAGGCGAGTGTGTGTGCTGGCTGACTGACTGACTTAACGGAGTGTGCCCCGGAATAGGGCTAGCTGCAGCGGGTATAAATAAATGCTTCCTGTTGCTTCACACACCCGCACACACACATCCCCCACACACACACACACACACACCTCCCACACACACCCCACACACACCCCACACACCCTCGGCCATTCACGCATGCAAGTTATTTATGAAGACGAGTTTTTCATTAGCTTATCGGATCGCTGCAATAGCTATCAGCATCGGACAGTGTGGCCAGGGGTGTCTTGACAGCATTTCCTTTTTTTTTTGGTTTACAATAACCTCTACATATCCTTCCAGGCCCCGACTTTCGTAGGCTTTAAGGCTCTTCTATGCTTAAGTTTTCTAAATAACTAATATAATAATAAATAAATAATAAATAAATAATAAATAAATAATAAATAAATAATAAATAAATAATAAATAAATAAT
>JAEIIU010044160.1:397-34582 GCA_018874675.1 Drosophila baimaii
TTTCTTTTAAATATATTTTGATATTAAATGATTACGTAATCATTGTCCTAGACCCCCCACTCCCCAAGTAACCAAACATAATCATTTCGCTGACCCCCTCCCCCCCCCCTAAAGTGATTACGTAATATATGGACAGCCCCTAAGGTCCTTGCCTGTTTCTATCATAATTTACCTATTTATTTATTTATTCAACCCAGTAAAATAAATCACATCGACAAACATTGCAAACACATTTTTATTGTAAATATTGCTGCGCGTTCGTTCAACTTCACAATCAAAACGTTATAATATAAAATAGTAGCTTTTATAATTAATATAAAAGTTAAAACAATCAAAAGTTTCGTCGTCGCTGCGCGCGTTGACTTACTAATTCGGTTAGGGTTCGAGGTTCGGATGGAGTAGTAGTAGTAGTATCTATCATCCAAAGGTTCTACGTCGCGGTATAATACGATACTGGACTCGCGTCCGATTTCGATTCTTGGTCAAAAACAATACAAATAAACACACTAACGAAATGTGATTTGGAAGAGGAGGTGTGTCGTCTCAATCAACAAAATATATACAGGCGGCGGTTAAAAATTATCGTGGGGCTTTTAGGGGGGCGTCCGAATGAGAGAGAGAGAATAACACAATAACGCGCGGGAACGAAAGAGAGAGGGAGAGAGAGAGATAGAGGGAGAAACGGCGAGCGAACGAGAACGGACGTGTTTCCAAAGTTGCAGAAGAGATTGGCATTTTTAAGTGGACATCCGCGTATCCGCTTTAGGATATGGCGCACTCCATCTCACCGTGCTTGGGCACACAGTCCAGCACAAGGGCCACGGCTCGCGACATGTAGGTCATGGTTCCATAGCTGCCGCTGGGAGCACTGTAAGAAATGGTTGAAGAATCGGATTAATAAAGTGAAAACGAGAATAATCCAGAGGTTAAATATAACAGCTTTGTATTTTACATAAATTTGTAAATAACACAAACATATGTACATATGTAGTTTTTATACATTTTTTTTAAAAGCTTAAGGACAAAGCGAGTCGGTTGAGCCCTCGCACATTGATTGTCAACAGTCCGTATTTTAAGAGATAATATTGTAGTTGTTTTGTTTTTTTATGACAACTTATTAAGTTAAGTTAAAGTTAAAGGAAAGAGTGATTCAGTTGAGCGCTCGCACATGTAAAGTAAGCAGTCAAAATGTATCTGCGACATTTTCCAATCACCTTTTCTGCTTCTTTTTCGAGAGACACAATTATAGTTATTTCCCTATTTTAGCCCTAATATTTTTATGAAAATCAGTAGAGTAATCAGTGCTTCGTGATCAGTGATCATCCTTACCTGTCGTATAGGTGCTGACAGATGTAAGCGGCTCCGCCGCAAAGTAGCATTCCGGATGCAGCCTGCTGCTGCTCCTTCCCATCCTTAATTTTCGCACAGCACAGTGTGGCATCGCCCTGCACCTTGCGCTGATCCTCGAGGAACAGCTGATTGGCCTTGTGCACCAGATGCTCCACATAGATAATACCCCCCAGAGTGGGCACCATATTATGCTCGGTAACGAGGGTAAGCACCATCAGGGCCTCGACCACCAGTTGCCTGTACTCGGGCTGCGGTATCTGATTGAGGGCCGTCTCCACTTCCAGCGCAAACTTCAGTTCACCCGGTGTCATCTCCTGGGTGAGACTCTGCTGCAGGACACGTCCCTCTATGGCCAGGCCCTGGCACTTCTCCAGCACCGTCCAGACGCGGGAGTAGAAATCACGGGGCACACGATTCAGGGCTCCATCCAGGCGCCGGCGACGCAGCCATTGTCCCTGCCTATCGTCAATGGTGGCTATAAGGGCATCCTCGCCCTCGGGATCGCCCAAACCGATCTGGCTCTTCTTGCTGACGCGGCTGCTCTTGCAGCTAACAATGGACAGATTGCCACGGGCCACTAGAAGGGAAACGAGATGATTATTGTACAAGCTATATTGTATTCATTTTTTAATCGACGCGCGAGTTTATGTCGTTTTTTTCCCCCGACGATAATGTCGCTTTAAAACGACATAAAGCCGTGTGATCTTATGCCGATTTAAAATAACATTATCACGCGGACGGCGAGTTTATGTCGTTTTTTTAAGCGCGACTTTATATCGTTCTTAAACTCTAAAAACTCCCCGACGGCGAGATAATGTCGCTTTAAAACGACATAAGCCCGCGTGATCTTATGTCGTTTTTTTTTTAAGCACGACTTTATGTCGATTTTAAGCTTCATAAATTTCCCCACGGCGAGATAACGTCGCCTTAAAACGACAAAAAGCCGTGTGATCTTATGCCGATTTAAAATAACATTATCACGTGGACGGCGAGTTTATGTCGTTTTTTTATGCGCGACTTTATATCGTTTTTAAACTCTAAAAACTCCCCGACGGCGAGATAATGTCGCTTTAAAACAACATAAAGCCGTGTGATCTGAAGACGTTTACAAATAATATCTAGTGGACGGCGAGTTTATGTCGTTTTCCTAAGCGCCATTTTATGTCGATTTTAAACTTTATAAATTTCCCTAAGGCGAGAAAATGTCGCTTTAAAACGACAATCGTAATCTTAATAAGTTCCCCGGCGGCGAGATAATGTCGCTTTAAAGCAACAAAAAATAATCTAGATTTCCACTTTGTACTGAACGAGTTATATCAGCGGACTTATGTCGCTTTTGCCACTAGGAGTCAAGTGCTTACCGCTGCTGACGGCAAACTCCTTGCCGCTGAGTATGTGGTACAGGAGATTCTTCATCTCGAATGGCGAGAGGTTAAGTAAATGCTCCGACGCCGCCTCGCCATCGCAATTGAGGGTGCGCGACAGCTCCTTGGCCATCACCTGGATAATGAGGCCCACGCGCAGGCGCAGCATCTCGTGGAACAGCTGCGGCTCCGTGCGAATGAACATGGCCAGATAGACCATCAGCTCCTGTGTCAGCATCGCTGTACTCTCATCGTCGCCATAGGCCTGGGCAATACGGGACAAGGATTACAAGGATTACCAGGAATATATTCCAGTATTTTCACTTACATCATGGATGAGCTGTCTTAGCTCGACTTCCGGCAACGGTGCCGTGATGGTGTGCTCATTATTCGGCGGCATGCCAACGGTCACCTGCTTCTGGCGCACCAATAAGTCCGTTACCGCCTTGGCCAGATCCTCCACACGCTTGCCCAGCATGCCGGCCGTGTGCCGGACCAGTCCCCAGAGCTTCTGCTGGCAGGCCTTCTCGTAGAGTCCCTTGAGCAGATCTCGCACCGTGACCACGCGTCCCTCCTCCAGCATGCCTTCGGATTGGGAAGAATCGTTGTTATTTTCGTGTGGATTGCTCATGTCTTTGTTGTGGTTGCTGTTGATGTTGTTGCTGTTGGGGTTGTTGTTGTTGTTGCTGTTGCTGTTGCTGCTGCTGCTGCCGCTGCTGGTGTGGCTAGTGTTGGCATTATCCGGCTCGGAGCTAAGCGCAGCTGGAATAGTAGCGGCATCGATGATCACCGTGGGCAGAAGTATGGTCGGCCTGGGCTTGGCCTGCTGCTCATGGGCAGCAGGAGCACCAGTACCTGCACCTGTACCTGTACCTGTACCTGCACCTGCAGCACTACCACCACCACCAGCCGCTAGTTCCAGCACCACTTCATCCACAAACTCTTGGTCGAGCTCTTTAGTTTGGTTTTCGGTTTTAATTGCGGGTTAGTTGGGTTAGGATTTGGTTTTGTTTTTTTTTCGATTTGGAAACATGTCGGAAGAATTGGAGTTGGTGTTGTATTTTATTTTTGTCGTTGGGTTAATGTTACAATGAACAGCAAGCGCACAGGACATGCCAGAGTATGTGTGTGTGGGTGTGTGTGTGTGGGTGTGTTTCATGTGAGATTAAATGCATCGTAGTCGGGAGCGGAAAAAGTAAAATAAAATGTTAAAGGATTAAATCATGGTTGTGCCGCAAAAAAAAGAGAAAGATATAAATTAAACAAATAATAAAAATAAGCAATTAATAAACTTAAAACTTAAAGTAAAGAGGCATTGGTTACTATAATCATTATATTTTATATTTATATGCAACTTATATTTGTTGTTTGAGTGCTTTTTCTAACTTAAGGTCTAGTCTGCTTGATTTCATTCACATAAATAGAGTCTTAATATTATATTTTTGTATAGAGCTGCTCTTTAGAAGGACAAGAATTTCTTTGAAAGAATCTCTCCCGCCTTACGACTACTTTACACACGCATTTTTCGTATTGTACCCAGCGATGGGTACTAGTTATGTTACCACGCTCCAAAGCCGGTGGCTCTCTTGTAGCTACATATACTGCGGCAGCCGACGACTGTATGTGTGTGCGCGTAATCTCACGCATTGAACTTCTGTAGGCACACATACAAGTGCGTTCTCTTTTTAGATTTATACGTTCTCAACTTTTTGAGAATGGAGAGAACGTAATTTTTGTCAGAAACAAAAAAAAATGCTTGCATATGGCAATGCAAATATATGTTCGTTACTCATCTTAGTATTTCTAGCGTTTTTGGTTTTACCGTATTCGGAGAGACAAAATGCAAAGCTCCCTCAGAGTGCTGATTACCTGCAGAACGCTCTCTTTCGCTACTGAGTGTTGTTGCAAGAGAGAGAGAGACAGGAAGAAAGCCATAGGGCCACTCATACATGCATGTGCAAAACGTATTTCCGCAAAGTCATCGGCGTCAAGAAACCGAAATCTTTAACCGAGAGAGAAGAGAGCAGTATCTGCGACCGTTCTTTGATTCCGTTCTCTATGGAGTCTGCGGATACACTGCATGTGGCGCAGTCTTAATGTAAAGAGAACCAACCTTGAGATCTCTGGTATATACATATGATTTAACCACAAAATCTCTTTAATATATTTAGCGCTTAGCGTGTCTTATACATAATAAAACTCTGTTTATGTGGATAAAAACAAGCATCCATAGGATCAAAAAAGCATAACTAAAAGCGAAATCTCTGATATATTTATGCAGTGTAATGGCAATAAAAAATAAAAAGCACAACTTAAAGCAAAGCAAAGGATGCAGTGATAGTTTTAACAAAATGTGGGGAAATGTTGCAAGTCCTACCACATAAGGATATAGGGATACAAATCAGTATCGATAGGAGATGGAGACCATAGTTGGGGACGATATGTTATGGGAGACAATAGGAATAGTTCAGTGCTTGGCCAATCAGTATAGGGAAATGTGCAGAGATCAAAGGGATAGGGGATGAATGGGAGAGGAGGGTTTATAGGAAAGTTCCGCGGGAGTACCAAAAACAACAACAATCGACACAGGACACAGGATCCACGAGACTTACCGGCAGCTGCGTTGTGGGCGCTCGCGCTATCATCGGACTTATTCTTGAATCCCAGGCCAGCTGTCGTTACGAAGAATTGCGGGGCGGTACGGAACACACACGATGTACGGGACCGGGACGGACGACAAGAAAACACGGGGCAACAACAGCGGAATGAGAGAACAAGAGATGCAAAAGAAATGGTTGAATAATGGTGAATTCTGGCTTAGTTTTGAAGGTTACCTATTATATTTGCTCACTATTTGAGGTAATCAAATTTAATAATACAATCCCCTGTCAGGATATATCTCTGTATATGACACTATTTAAATTAACCCTGTACTAAACTTCATATTTTGCTATTAAAGTTATATTCTATATATATCCCCCCTTTAACCCTGGGTATAATTTTATTGAAAACATCGAATTGAAATATAACCCCTGGTCCCAGATATTCTTAGAAAAATTTCAAAACATTCAAGATAAGCAACCGTCAAAAGTTAAACCTAACCTAAATAACAGCTAGACATACTTTTTTTATTCTTTATTTGTTGTACTAATAAAGTGAACCTCTGGTTAAGAGTTAACGTCACATCTTGCTACTAGAAAAATAATCCACCTTAATATTCCCTTTTAAGAGTTATTACTGGCTCTATGAAAATTAACCAATTTAAAAATTGCGCCTAACGCTGATTTAATTAGAACATTTTCACTTTATTCAAGATAACCAAAAGCTAAGAGTTAACCCTGGACATAATTGTTAAAGATACTTTGACCATTATTTATTTTACTTACTTAAGGTAACAATAAAAAATGTAATCCCTGGTTAAGAGTTAACCAAATTAAATGTAATCCCTGGGTTAAGTGTTAGCCCCATATGAAATTATTAGGGAGATAATAAAAGTTAACACTAGGCAAGACTGTATTAAAATATACCAATATAAATATCAAAGGGATAAGTGTTTGGTCTGGTTAAGTGTTTGCCCCATATGTCACTATTATGGAAATTATCCATTATTGTTACCACCAGTTAAAAGTTCACCGGGGTCATGACTCTCCAGAACTTCCTGGTTAAATGTTAACTCTATTCCTAACTGCAAAATGTCACTAAAATTTAAATTTAACCACTGGTTAATTGCTAGCTCAATGTGCGAGAAAGATAACCCAAACAAAATATGATTCCCGGTTAAAAGTTAACTCCAAGGTAAAATATTGTTGTGTCGAGCGTGTTTCTGCGTGTATGCTTGGCATGTGTGCATGTGTTTTATGGTGTATATTGTTTTTAAGGTGTGTGTGTTGTGTGCATGTTCAGGTGTATGTTGTTTCCACCCGTTTATTTCTTTCCAAAAGTGCTGTCAAAACCGAGCGTGGCAAACAAAACGCCTAAACTAAGAAAGCATTAAGCGCTGCAAGCTGCGCAATACCTAATTTATCAGGGGGAAAATGGGGATCGACTCTTTGGTTAATCACAAACGCAATTCTCACCCGTATTGAAATCCAGGCCCTGGGTATCCACCAGGTACTGCAGGATGTCGCCCTGCTCCTCGAGATTCTCCGTTTCGCGTAGCATGGCAATCAGCTCCTCAACCTCTGTGTCCGCAAAGTTAGTGTCGGCACGATGGCGTTGGATGAGAATTTTTGGCACTGTTACTAATCAAGGATTCGTATTGCCGATGCACGAATACGATAATAATGAAAATGAAGAAAAAGAAAACAGAACGTAAAATTAGGAGAAATTAAAATTCAAAAACAAAGAAGAATTTCAAAGGAATATCATAATTTTAAATGAGTTTTTGATTTGCTTTCAAAGACACTAAATTAAAAAATAAAAATTATAGAATTGTTATTTGGGGTCGAGCTGGGAAGAAATCGATTTTTCCGATATTTTAGAAAAGAATTGATTATGTCGATTACATCGAAGAAAGCCAATTTTAACTTTTCTGAACCTGAAAGGATCAGTTCACATTGAGATACAATACATATCTAACATTAATTTAAAAAATGTTTTTTTTTTCCTAATTAAAAATATTAATTCATATTGATATCATGTTCATATTTAAAAAAAAAGAAACAAAAAAGAAAACTTAGTCCAGGTCTATAGCCCATGGATTCTTGCTCTTATTCCCACGATTAAACTTTCTCCTCGCCCCATTTAAGGTGTATATATCGATATCGATATATTTTTTCAAACCCGAATCGATAATCGACCAAAACCAAAAGAATTAATTATATCGATTTCTTAAAATCTATCCTTCGCTACATCTATTTT
This sequence comes from Drosophila baimaii, assembly GCA_018874675.1. Taxonomy (NCBI): domain Eukaryota; kingdom Metazoa; phylum Arthropoda; class Insecta; order Diptera; family Drosophilidae; genus Drosophila; species Drosophila baimaii. The sequence goes on from JAEIIU010044160.1 coordinate 7,972, forward strand.
GGAGCGGAAAACTTTTTAAGTCTTCAAGGTATTGTCAGTAATAAAATATAGATATTAAATTTATATGAAAACCAAATTCCACTTCCTAAAAAAATAAATAAAGAAGCAAATCAAAAACTCTATAAATATAAATTGAAACTGAAATTGCAATTGAAATAGAAATTTGAAACTAACTCTCTTGCTGGCGAACAAACTCGCTGCGCCTATCGATCGCAGATCTAGTACTGTTATGCGGATCCACGGGATATATGTTCTCCCGGATGGATAGCTCATGGCCCAGCTGCCTCGGCGAGCTGGGCCCCTCCTCCGGTGTGGTGGCAAAGACGCTGACATGGCTCTGCTTGTTGGGCTGCAGCCATGGCGGTGGTACAATCGAGGACAGGCGGCGCTCGGTGAGGGGCGAGGGTCCCTCCATGCCCAGGTTGTCAGCTGCGAAAATATACTTACAATATTATTTACTTTCCTTTGTTTTTTTTTTTTCGGGGACAATCTACTCACAATCCACATTAATGGAGCGCGTCTTCTTGATCGCTCCCTTGCAGGACATGCGACGCCTCAGAGTGCGGGGACGCAGTTGTCCGCCCCGCAGACTCATGGTGCTGCGATTGCTAAACGACCTGAGCAGATGCTCATCCAGATAGGTCTGCACATCCGGATGCAGGCGATCCGGATAACCGTCCTCAGTGCTGCCCAGGAAACTCAGATCCGTGATGGCGGAGGTGTTGAGGAAGTCCTTCAAGCTGCCCAGCATCACACGCGTGCCGTTGATGTAGCCCGACTTGAGTTTCCTCATCGTCTGGATCATAGCCAGCGGTATCTTGTCCTGATCTGTTTCAGCACCCGGAATGTATCTTGTTAGCTTATACAGGCTCTTCTCAATCTTAGCTTCGGTTAATGGGTTGTGAGTATGATTGGGGATGATGCTGGGGGATTGATTGGATTAGGAGCGGCGTCTCTTAATCAATACGGGTTAGTTAGTCACACAAAATAATACAACTATTATCAATATATATGTATATATATGTATATATGCGTTTATTTACACAGCACACAGAGTTTCCAGCACCAGTTCGTTCATTTCTTTTTAGTTGCAAGCCAAGCTTAGAAAATAGTTTAGCCACAGCCACAGGGATTAGCAAGTATTTTGGGATATTTAATCACAGCAATTAGCAACATAGAGAGGGTTTAAAATTGGGATCAACCAAGTATTTATTACTGGGTTTTAAATACATTTCTTTAGCGCTTTGATTACCTTTTAATTAAAAGAAACATGTATTTATATAATAAATATAAGTAAAAGAAGAAATCTCTTGAAAGTATGTAAATAGGAATATAAACATTACTGAAACGCCGTTAAAAACTAAAGTTCTGTAAACATTTGAAGTCATAATTAATTCAGCTTCAAGCTAGCACAGTGTATCCTCTTGATAGCGATAGTTATCGATGGCTTACAGCCTCCATTTCTAGCGCACTTACACTAGTCTCTTCTACGAATAACAGATATCCACGGGGACATGGTATAACTATAGAAGGTAGCCTCATCAGCTTCGTTGAGGACTCTAAATATATTCAGAGGCTTGAGCTAGAAAGAGATAGCAAGTGAACCACAGAACAAAAAACAGTTCTCAAAAGAGGATAGTGTTCTCTCGACGAGGCTACCTTTTATAGTTGTCCCATGCACGGGGATACTTGTTAGAATTTTATTTTCAATAAAGAATACCAACAGAGATCGAATTGATATTTTAGAATAATAATAATCCACGAACACACACGTAAGAATTTAATTCGGAATAAATAATTTTACTAAAGATATTGATATTTTCTTTATTGTTTTTAAGAAGGGATAGTAAGTAAGTTTTGTAAATACTTTATAAAAATATTCAGCTTTAAGCTAGCACAGCTTACCATCTTGATGGTTATCTGATAGTCATGGATAGTTGTAAGCTCTCTCTCTTCTAACTCATAAACACATAGCTCTTCTACCACTAACGGCGAGCCACGAGAATTTATGTTTAAGTAAAGAAAGCCCTAATTGATAGTTTAGCTTGTTTTTTTTTTATAAAAAAGGGTTATATACTTAGGGGTCACATTTTATATAGGTTTCATATATACACTGAAGAAAAAGGGGGAAAACAGCATAGAAAATAGAGAGCGAAGGAGAGCAGGCCATTCAGTAAGCAAACACAGAAGCGCAGGAAAGGGGATCACAGGCCACAGGGATCACAGATCGCAATTTGCATATCAGTTGCTACATCCATACTGGTTGTTGGCTTTAATGTGTGTGTTGGGTAATTCGCATATATATAGAGTCAGTATATAGAGTGTGTGCCGTGGCCGCACCAAATAATAATCAGGTGTGTTGACTTGGGTGCGGAGTGTGTGGGCGGGGAGGAAAAGTGGATTTGAGGATGCAGAAATCGAACCAAGCGGCTCGTTGGGGTAGTTACCTAGCATATAGTGGGTTGCCATTAGTGTGATTGTCGGCCTGCCCAACATGTGACGCCAATTGTTGGTCAAGAATGCTAAATTTGTGGTAAAATTGCTGGCAAGCAAATCGGGATCGCGTGTTGTATAATATTCTTCATAGTCGATATGCTGTGTGTGTAGTATGTGTCGTTGTAGTAGTTGTAGTTGTTGTTGTTGTTGATTGTTGTTGAAATTGTTGTAGAATTTGTTGTTGAGTTTGTATTTATGTTTATGTTTGTTTTCGTTTTTGTGTGTTTCGTGTTGGTTGCAATATTTGGATGGATATTTGGTTGGATTTTTGGATAAAATAAAGAATAGAAAGAATTTTTTGATTTTCTTCGTTTCGATTTCATTTGTATCTCTACATTATTGGCCAATTTTGAGGAGTATTTTCTTTGGGGGGTGGGTCAAGTTGAGGAGTTTAAAAAGTAAGTTTTAAAGATTGTAAAAGTCCAGAGCAGAGCGTTGAGAAATGCAGTGTATAGTAACTAAAAGCTAAAGTCTACAAATTAACTAAAATTATGGAGATATTTATATGTATTTAAAGAATAAAGTAAAGTACAGTGTGTGTTAGGAATTCTGTATAGTTTATAGTGTTGAAAGTGTGTTTGTGTGTAAGTGCCACAACCAAAACTAAGGGTAACTAATAGCTAACGCAACTAAGGAGTCCGCAGGAAATTACAAAATCCAGTTGCCCAATGTTCACGACAGCCAAGTTAACCGTCAGTTAAATTCCATTTATTTACAGTATGTCGATAGTTATACCATTTAACTGACGGACTATAGTTAGTTTTTCTTAATGTTCAGTTAATATTTATCGAGCAGACAAGCTGGCAACCATATGGAATAGCATTTCTCTCAGACTTATATGAGAGTTAACACTTAACGTTGGCTTTACAGCGCATTTATTGCGGTTTGCAGCCTTTGTTATCTTTTAACCTTCAGTTAATATTAACTCCACATTGAGAAAACTGGACCAAAAAGCTAAAGTTAGCTATGGCCTCCACGGCATATAGATTTAATTTGGCTATTTTTAGGGAAAACAAAACCATTTCGTCGAACATTGAGCAACCAATTCAATAAATTGCCTAAACGAGAGTTAACAATTAAAGTGAATGGTGCATATGCGTGAGTGTGTGTGTATTTGTCGTATCGCGTGTGTGCGTGTCAATTAATTGATAAGAAAACATGACCAATACCAAAAATAAAGCAAACCCTTGCAAATTAATCAAATCAAAAATCAACACAGAGCAAGTTTACAAAAAAAGAAAGGAGAACCCGTACAGACAATAAAAAAAGTGGGGTAAATTAACAATTTAAATAAAAAAATACAAAAAAGGCATATGGAGTGAAACGTAAGGGGGACTTGAGGAGGTTCTCCTTCTATCTCTCTCTCGCACTTGATGGACCGACCTAGATGGATGCGCTTCAGCACGAGGGTGACCAGCGGACGACCCAGCAGATCCCAAGCGGACTTGAGGAAATTGATCTCGCCCTTGAGGATGTCGATCATGAGTTCGTTATCGGAGGCGATATAGAAGCGCGACAGGTCGGCGAACTGATAAATGGCGTAGTATAAACGTAATATAAATCATAAGTTAATCAATAAAGATTTTGGGATGCAAACCGATGAATGAAGCCTTCAAATTCTCAATGAAAAACTCTAAATAAACGCATAAATATAGTGATACTGTATCTATTTGAGATGCGAAAATCGATACATAAATAGATATTTTATCGTGGCAAAATATTCGCGATAAATCGATATTTTGCTTGTTATATCGAACTAATGAACAGCCAAAGCTCAGTTTAAAGTATTATTATAAAAACTAATACAAAATTTGGTTTAAAAGATGTATCAAAAAATTAATTAAATATAGTTTTTCGACATATGTTTCATATTATCGATAATATTGATAACGTAACATAAAATTCAATACCTTTCGGTAACTCAAATTTAGATATATCAAACTTGACAATATTTTCAATAAGATATTGAACTTGATATTTTTGTTAAATTATTATGTCGGACTTTTGGAGTCGATAAACTTTTCTAGTTGCGACTAAATAACATTCTCGACTTTCTGTTTTAATTTATTATCGAAAATATCGATATTTGAATCATAATGCGATATTTTGCGGTATCTCGAATTTCGATATATCAAACTTTACGATATTTTCTAAATGATCTTGAGCTCGATATTTTTGTCGATATTGGATATTTGTAAGATATTATCGATAATGTCGATTTTTTAATATTAAATGCGATATTTTTTGGTTATTCAAATTTCGATTTATCAGACTTTAGTAGAAAATATATATTAGTGAGCTATGGCTACTAAAAAGATAACCATATAATATCCATATATATCCAATAAATTGGTTTATTTTTAGTTTTAAAAATTCCATTGATATACCATTTTAAATAAAATAAATTATAAATTTAGCCCAAAGTACCCACATTTGTTATTCGCATATTGTTGAATATTACTTGACTTCAAAGATTGGTGGTTACACTTTGTTAGTTTTAAAGCTTTTTCCATTCATTTAATATGAAATTTAGGCTTTCATTTCGTCAGTTTGCATCCCAAGTCAATAAAAATTCGATAGGAAAGTGTAATAAAAAAGGAACGAGGAAAAGTCCAGGGAATTCTCAGGGAAAATAATATTTTTTAAGGGATCAGAGGTGGCCAGGATTCGGGAGCAACCGGAAAATGCAATCACTCACCTGCGGCGTAAAGGCAAATATGCGATCCTTCAGCGAGTACAGCTTGCTGGTACTCAGAATGCCCACGTCGCGCGACTTCCTGCCGCTTAGGCCCAGCTTCCGGTTGCGTCCCAGGTACGTGTACAAGTGGCTGAGAACGCGGGCTGGCTGCACCTCAATCGGAGCCACCTCGGCAATAGTCTGGACATGCAGATCGTGCTCGGCCAGCTTGTCTCGAATCTCATTATCCTCGGCAATGATTACCACCTGGACGACAACGTCGGGCTTCTTTTGGGCACCCAGACGGCGATTGAGCGGATCCAGCTCACCAACGGCCAGGAAACCCTGGAAATTGTAAAGAAAAATAAGAAATTTATGTAAAAACAAATAAATAAAGCAGAATCCTGGAAAGGAAGACAAATATATATTTTGCGGCTCTCACCTCCTGCAGCAGTCTTCCCAGAATGAAGAGCGACTGTCCCCACAAGAAGGGACACCGGCCGACGACCTCGCGCGCCTGTGATCCTGGCTTCTGGTACTCAAAGCCCACCAGATCCTGCGGCACGGCATAACTCTCGGGCACCAGCAGTATCCCATCCTCCGAGCGCACCATTATCTTCTCCAAGCGATCGGCATACTCCTGCACCGAGCGCTTGTCGCTCTGGAAGGCATGGAACAGGATCAGGTAGCAGTAGAACAGCGGCCACTCGCACTCAATGTTCTCGAACATGCGCAGCTCCCAGCGCTCGTAGTACAGACGCGAGGGATCCTCCTTGGGAGTGCGATAGCCATCGCGCAGGAAGCGCTTGCACCCGTACTTGCCCTGCAGTCGCGACAGGATGGCATCCTTGGTGTTGTGTATGAGCTGGGCATCGTCCACGGCAAACGCTGGAAATCCGATGACGCACAGCAGCCCCGAATCCAGCTCCTTGCTATTGGATTCACGCGGCAACATGGACTGGAGCACCGCCTGGCATTTGTGCGCTTCATCGGCCAGCACATGGATGACACTGGCGGGGCCACCGCGGGCACCGAACAGATCCAGCTCGTTCATGGCCTCCAGGGCGGCCTTGGCCATGCCAATGGAGCTGGCATTCAGCTCAGGTTCACCTGGAAAAGGTATCAGTTTTTAGATTTTCCTCCTTTTAAAGGATAAAGCAATGTGTACGCACCATGATTGGTCTTGTCGCCACGCTCCCAGATGCCATAATCCGGGATGGAGTACGCGGACTCAATGTAAAACACCAGATTCTGGATGAAGGACACCTCGTCCAGAGAGAATACGATCTGCAGGCCCGAGGCTGTCATCTGGGCCAGGATCAGGAGATACAGCGATACTGCATCGATCTGCAGATGACCCCACTCATTGTCCCCCACAACGGGCAGGCCATTCTTGCTCGAATACTTGGCATGGAGGGAATCGTACGGACTCTGCGTCATCTTGAACTTCTCCACCTTGTCCTTTTGGTTCATCATGGCCATGAGCAGGCCACGCATAAGCTTGACACAGCTCTGCTCGAGCTCATAGCACTTGGCGCGATCCTCGTCCTGATCGGCGATCTTCTTGTAGGCCATCGATAGGCCCCACACGGCCAGGATGCAGTAGACATTGTCACGAATCCAGGCATGCGAGTTCACATTGGAGGCGGGAAAGAGGCCGGTCACGGGCTCCTGGTGGGCCAAGATCAGCCGGTGTACGATGCGCTGATAGTAGTCCAGGCGGACGCCCGAATTGCTGCGTGAACGCATGGCGGCGGCGGCGGCTGTAGAGGCGACTCCTTTCCCCGTCAGTTTGTGTCTAGAATGCGTAGAATGGCTGACATGAGCAACAATAGCTGGTCAAGTGTGTGCAAAAGCTTCTAGAGCTTGCTGCGGTGCCTCCTCTTGTTGTTTACTCCAACGCACGCTCACTTACATAATGTCGGATCGGATCGTATGGGATCGGATCGTTTGTTGTGGTGACGGCTCTTCGGCGAAGGAGGAGGAGGTGGTGGCGGTGGCTTACCCCCCTGCAATATCCCCCCCACACACACACACACTCTCTGCCCGCGGGAATCACTGCTCGGATCCCCTAATTTACCCCCGCAGCTAGCTGGGAATCCCTAGAATCCGCTGCAGCTGCTCATTCTCCAAGGGACTGGTCGGTGGAGTGGCACGCACTGCTGCACCGTGCGGAATTCCGTGCTTTTTCGGGGTCACTTACTTGGCGGATAAATTGTAATTATAATTAAAACTAAAGCAAAATGTCAACTCAATGTCACACGCAGTGTGACCAACGATTGTGCGGGACGCAAATGCTGACTACCCTGGCTGGCGGCGCAACAGAAAAAAGCCAGAAAAATTAATAAATCATTAAATATGTTTAGAATTATATGTATAATATATAATTTAAATAGAATTTAATGGCTCACGCTTTTAAATTAACCTTTGCTTGCATTAAATAAACAAATTAATCTTTTTTTGTCTGTTTATTTAGTATTTTGTATATAAAATAACCAGAGTCTTTTTAATAAGATTATTTATATCCAATAAATAAATCGATTTTTCATCTATAAATAATAACAAAAATATGGAGATTGTACTTTTGGTGGAGATATCATTTTAATAAAAGCATTTAATTTTTTGAGTGAACAAAATACTACAGTGTAAAAGGCCAAGGAAAATACCATATGTATATTCAATAAATTAATAAATTTCTCAATTATAAATAATAACATAAACAAGGGTATTGTACTTTTGGTATAGATATTAATTTAATATGTGTATTATCTTTTTTAAGTAAACAAAATACTAAAGTGTAAGAAGCTAAAGAAAGTACCAGAAAATAGTTATATTCAAATCATTGGCCGCGAAAAATATTTAAAAAAAAAAACTAAGCTTAAAACAGCGATGGGCACAAGAAATAACGGAAATAGAGACTGTTACCAGACAACTAAAAATAACAACAACAATTAAGAAAAGCTAACTGCGGGCGGAGCCGAAGTTAATATACCCTTACAGATAATTTGTTACGATGTGTCAATAACATTATTCAAGGGAAACAAATGCAGTTTCATTCACATATCTTGAAAAATAGCAAAAATATGCCAATTTGTTCATATCGTTTCTATGGCAGCTATATATAGTCTTCCGATCCGACCCGTATCGACATATATAGCAGTGAGAATATATAGAAGACTATATGCAAAGTTTCATTGAAAAAGCTTTAAAACTGAGAGACTAGTTTGCGTAGAAAGGGACATACGAACATGGCTAGATCGACTCGACTCGACTTTATAGGGTCGCAAATGGCTCCTTCACTGCGTTGCAAACTTCTGACTAAAATTATAATACCCTGCAAGGGTATAAAAATCAGCATCTCAGAGTCATAAGCCAGACAGAATGGAATGCACGAAAAAGCAAAATCTCTGTGCGTCGATCTTTACACATGATTTGTGTTTGCAATCTCGGGAGAGCGTTGTCAAACCATTTTTGCAGCGTCTTTGACGACAAATTGTAGTGTAATTACTTTTGTAAAGTTTTAGGAATCGTTTAAAGCGAGGAACTCTTCACTGCATTCAGCAAAAAAATAGCTATATAAGCCACGAGAGCTTAAATACCCACTGTATGCCCACCGCCAACTTTGAAAAATAAAAAATATTACAATATTGAAAATTAAAAAAAAGGAATGAAATCTATATACATATAAAGATTGAAAAAGCATTTAAAATCTAATAAATAAACAGAATATAAGCTCAATTTTATTGTACAAATGTAACACCCAAAGTAAAGATGTTGAATCATTTCTAGCTTAATTCCTAGACATATTTATGCATTTATTCATAAATAATTAATGCTGAGAAGCAGCTTCCCGTCGTACTAACTATCACTCGCCCGATCTAAGTGCACTGGTAATTCAGGTTTTACTCGAACAACGTAATTTGCACTTGAGGAAATGTGCCTCCCTTGGCTTCTCAACTGCCGATAAGCTTATTTTATTTTTTGTTTTGATTCCGACTCGAAGCTATGATGGGCTTGCGGTCTGGCGCCTTCATCTCCTACTACTACATCCTCCTCTGTTGCGGTGTTTTAGTGGCTTCCAGTTGGGCAAGTAAGTCCTTGAGGATACATGAATCTCTTATAGATCAAGGGAATTTAAGATCAAAGAAATCTCAGAAATCTTAAAGGAGAAAACAAACCAAATAAATCCTTGAAATATTCAAGCCTAATTTTCATACCCACTTTCTTCTCCTCTCCTTCCAGAGCCACGACTGCACTATGGCCGCTGTAGTGGGCCATCCACCAGAGGCCTGTGCCTGCCCAGCGACCAGTGCCTGGAGGAGCTTCGATTTCATCAGGCGGTGGACGAATGCTTTCATCTGGTTTGCTGCCTAATGAAGCCCAAGGACTATTCGCAGCTCACAGAGGATTACTGTCGGATTGAGCCGGTGCCACGTATTGCCAACGGTGTGGTGACCAACATCCGGGAGTTCCCCTGGATGGCCATGCTGCTCTACAGCCACGATGGCAAACATTTCGAGCCCAAATGCGGTGGCTCGCTGGTTGCCAAGAAGTGGATAGTGACGGCCGCTCATTGTGTGTCCTCAGGCGATGACCATTCACTGCAGCGCGTTCGCCTGGGCGAGTGGGATTCCCGAGTTAAGTCCAACAATGCCCACGATTATGCCATTGCCCGAAGTATAGTCCACGAGCAGTACCTGCCCAGCGAACACACAACGGACAGTGATCTCGTCAAGTTCTCCAATGACATTGCCCTGCTGATGCTGGGCGAGAGTGTCAACTACACCGAGTTCATCCAGCCCATTTGCCTGCCTCGCCTGCCTGCTGGCATTGCCCCGCGCGCGGATGCCTATGCCAACAATTATCTCACCATTTCCGGATGGGGCCGCACCAGCGAGAGATCCCTGGAAGTGAGCCCCGTGAAGATCAAGGCCTTGGTCGGTGGCTGGTCCCAGAGCGACTGTCAGAAGCACTATACGGATGTGGGTCCAGGACAAATGTGTGCCGGCGGCAGTCGTACCGCTGGAGCGCAGGCCAGTTGCCAGGGCGATTCTGGGGGTCCGGTCATCGATGACAAGCAGCTGGTGGGCATTATTTCGCTGGGCAAGTACCGATGTGGGTCTGTAAGCGGACCAATGGTCCTCACAAGGGTGGATCACTACGCCAACTGGCTGGAGGAGAACATTAAGACGAGTCCTGAATAGATTCCACCAAAAATAAGTCAAGTTATGTTTGTGTTACGTCAAGAATCCTGTGATTATTATTGAAATTGTCGCCAAGTATTGTTTTTTTCGTTTCTTTTGGAGTAGTTAAAAAAAGTGTTTGGGTGATGATGATCTTGATGCTGGATGCTGGTGACGATAATGAACTGGCAATGATGATTTATTCCTCCTGCTAAAGCTTTTCATCTCTAGTCGCGCCTGCTGCGCTTGCTCCTATCCGAATGGCTGCTCCGCTCATTGTTCTTCTCCTCCGCCCGCTTCGGCGCCTTCTTGGCCATGTTCAAGAACTGATCCAGACCAAAGGGATCCTCCTCCTTCTCGAACTCCACAGGGCCGTTCCGCTGGCTGGTGGTGGCTGCCTCCCGCGAAGCACCCGAGAACTGCTTATCCGGCACAAAGCGCTTTGTATTTACAATGGCATCCAGGTCGCCGCCATAATTATCGCTATCCGCCTGCTTGCTGGGCCTGTAGATGTGGGCTCCCAGGGTGTTGGAATCGCGCCAGGGCTTGTCGTACACATTGTAGGCCTCATCGTCACCGTAGCCCGAGTCCATGCCCTTGGTGGTGTTGAACAGGCGCTGATCGAAGAGGGTCTCTCCATTGCCCTGGCCACTCTTGGCCGGCAGGCCCAGCGCAATCTGTTCGGAGATGTCGCGCTCTCGCTCGCGCTGCAGCTTGGAACGCTTCTCTGGCGCAGCCCGCTGTAGGTTGCGATCACGCTGGCGCTCCCGTTGCCGCTCTGCGCGTAAATCGTTGCGCTCACGGGCCTCAGCCCCGCCGCCACCGCCGGCTGCTCCGGAGCCAGAGCTTGAGGCTTCCGCTGCCTCTGGATTGCGCAGGCCTGCACGCTCTTCACGTGCCCGCTGCGCCATCATGCGCAGCATCTCCTCCTTCTTCTCCTTCTCCTTCTGGGCCAGCTTCTTCTCGAGCTGGGCGCGGGCCTCCACTGCCTCGCGCGCCTTGCGATCGGCTATGTACAGGGCCTCGGCCATCTTGGCGAACTTCTCGTTGATGTGCACCTGCTGCAGGCCACGTCCGTCGGCCGCCAGGCGCTTGTCCAGCGGAATGGTGTAACCTGTGGGAGGAATTTAAGGCAACAATTAGGTAAGGCGACTTATGAAGGGGCGCCGGAGATTCTGCTCACCTTTGGCGTTCTTCCAGTTTGATATGCAGGGCGGGATCTTCCACTCCTTTTGCTCCTTGACCGTGACCTTGCGCGAGGGCGAGTGGAGGACAGGCGCTGGCGGCGACGGCGGTCCTCGTGGGATCTTCTTGTTAATGCGGAACTTCGGGGGCTCCATGGGGTCCAGCTGCGCCTCCACCATGCGTATGACACGCTGCTTGGCACCCGAATTGAAGGCATCGCCCTGCTGCGACGGTGTATACCGGATATACTGGGCGGGTCCGGCCTTCTGGGCATGGCGCACGGGCAGCGCCGAGGTAATCTTCTGATTGGTCAACTTCTCCAGCGCCAGGCGTGTCTCCTCGGTGGTTTCAGCCACCGTTTCCTCATCCGGACGCATCAGCTCCTCGGCATCCTCGGCCAGAACTTCGGCTGGCAGGAGCTGGGATATGGACGAGTAGACAATCTTATCCTTGCCATGTCCCTGCCGCGCAATGGCATCGTACTTAATCTTGCCCTTGTCGTCCAGGCGAACGGCCAGGGCATCCGATTTCTTGCCCATATTTCCGGGAGCTCCCAGACCTAAAATGGAAGGAATGAAGCACACTTGTGAGATCTTTGACAGCTTGCCTGTTCCCGTAGAAAGTCTACAAGATAGGAAAAATGTCCCAAAAACTTGGAATCTTGGGAGAAAGTCGCCGGTGCTCACCCAATGGATACTGCGCCACATGGATCTCGGGAAAGGCACCGCCGTCGCCATAGTCAGCCTCCGTGCGTGGCGTCCAATCTTTGCGCTGTCCGTAAGGCGGTGCTGCAATTTTGGCGGACACCAGGGCACCGATTTTGGGTGCTCCACGGGCGGCCAAGCGACGCTCGTCCTCGCGGTCCCAGACCGCATTTGTCGGCGTGGGCAGCAGGCTCGATAGCGACATCTCGTTTTGATTGATTTATTGCCTCGTTTTTCTTGGTGATTGGCCAAGTTTTTTGCGTTTTATAAGCACTTAAAAAAAATACAATGTCAATTTGTGGAAAAAAAAACACGCACACTAGAGAACTGTAAAACCATCGATGTAACTATCGCTTTAGATATATCGATTTTTATATTCCAACAACGCAATGCCAGTAGGGTTGCCAGATTATAGAGTGGCGCTGCCAACTTGACTATTTCTATGGGAATTCTAATTGGAAATTTGAAATGTTAAGTTTGCATATTATTATGATTTGTTTAAATTGCTAGAATTAAGAGTTAAGGAAATAATAACAATTGTTTACGCATATTTGCATATTTTATTTATTTGTTTAACTTTTTTTTAATACGTTTACAATCGATATAAATATATTGAATATATAAACTTGCATATTTATATTATTTGTTTAAGCTGCTAGAAATAAGTGCTAAGGAATGTTTACAATTAATAATGCTGCATATTTGAATTATTTATTTGTTTAATCTTCTTTAATTCCTTCACAATCGATATCAAAATACCAGTAATCTGGCTGTTTTTCCCGCTAGAAATTACCAGCTGACAACTATCGCAGCGCCGTCAGCCAGTCGCCAGCAGTGCCATCCCTGGCAGCGAAGACAACAAAATTAAAGTTTTGTTATTTGGCGAAATAAACCATGTATACATTGCTGCACGGCTTTTACAAGTACATGACACAGAAGGATGACTACTGCGTTGTGATCCTGGGCCTGGACAATGCGGGCAAAACGGTAATGGCCCCCCAGAATTTAACACTTTAAACACGTCCTCAAAACGTACGTTCTTCTTCCGATCTCATCCCAACACCTTCACCTGTGTTGTGCCCACGTAGACCTACCTGGAGGCCGCCAAGACCAAGTTCACGCGAAACTACAAGGGCCTGAATCCCAGCAAAATCACCACAACGGTCGGCCTGAACATCGGAACCATCGATGTGCTGGGCGTGCGTCTCAATTTCTGGGATTTGGGCGGCCAGCAGGAGCTGCAGTCGCTGTGGGACAAGTATTACCAAGAGTCGCACGGCGTCATCTACGTGATAGACTCCAATGATCGCGAGCGTATGGACGAGTCCAAGATTATCTTTGGTAAGATCGTTATGATGGTTCGCAAAGCCCTTCTTTTTCTCTATTTCATGAAGGATTTAGGAGGAATATGACCTAAAAATAAGCTTGTAACATAAATCATTTGAATTTCCAGACAAAATGATCAAAAACGAACTCCTCTCCGGCGTGCCTTTACTCATTTTGGCCAACAAACAGGATTTGCCGGATGTTATGGGTGTGCGCGAGATCAAGCCAGTGTTCCAGCAGGCGGGCGCCTTGATCGGTCGTCGCGATTGCCTCACCATTCCAGTGTCCGCTCTCAATGGCGAGGGCGTGGACGAGGGCATAAAGTGGCTGGTGGAGGCCATCAAGCGGCATGCGGTGGTGAGGCCGCCGCGGGAAAACGATTGATCCCCTGGCAGGGTGCACCCGGGGGTTGGCTTTAATTAGATGTATGTATTTTTGTACCTTTTAAGGCTTTAGGGACTACGCTTATTTGTGTATTTAGACGGGGCGAGATTTGTGAGATACTAATAATAACTATATATGCTGTTATAAATGCGGCAGAGATTGCCTTGCCCGCATTATCTGAGCAAAAAGCCTTGTAACTTGGCGGGGGCTTAACGAGATTTGAGCTGAGACACATGTTGGAGTTTCTGATTCTTTTCTTTTCTTAAGATTTAGAAGATATTCTTAATTGAGAAACGGCTTCTGTGCTTTGGCTTTCCAATTAATCACTCTTTAAAATCAGATATTCTTACAATTTCCAGCGTAGGAGAAGGGCCTAAGGTTTATTTCCAACTGTTTCCATAATTGTGAAAGCGGTAGCGCTCCCTCCATTCCGTTCCAGCTTTATCTAACAGCGCTCGCGCTACCTCGATGGCGGTTGTCAATGACGCTTCTGCTTATCCGTAAAATATAAAAAAAAAAATAAAAAGAAACGACCAACCAGCCGGGATTGCTGCTGGCTTTCTGTGTGTTTGTGTGTGTGTGCTGTTGGTTCTCACGACGGCGGTACCATTATCAGGCAATAGATAAGTATGTTGTGTGTAGTTTCCCTGTGCCACCAAAAGACAACAACATGAGAGCACCCTGGTGGGTGAGTTGCTGCACCGCCCGGAATCGTCAGTCTTCCGCAGGAGTTTCCACCGCTCAGGCCGTCGCAGGTGATCGGCTAGGAGAGTCGGAAAAGCAGAGCGCGCTCGTTGCTTCCCATTATTACCTGTTACCTGTTAGTGTACATTAGATAACACATACTATATGTATATGGAGCAGCAACGCGTTTCGTGCTTATCGCTGCCTTTTCAGTCAGTTTAGTTTTGTTCCAAGTGCCGTCGTCTGTTTGCTGTGACAAATCCCACAACCGCCCCCTCAGAAATCATGTATCCGTACTACGAGCAGGACTGGAGCGTTCTGCCGCCGGAGAACAATCGCAGGTGAGATGCGATGCCCATATGGAATAAATATAATCTTCTTCCCTACCCTACCCCCCAAACACCAGCAAATAACCCATTTGGCAATCTTTTTAAAAATGTGTTTAAAAAATGACGTTATCGCGGCGGCAGTGTGACCGTGGTTTTATCGGTTTTCCTGTAGGTATTTTTAGAGTTTCCTTGGTGTGACGAAAAAACGTTGAATCATTGCTCCTTCGAAATCAAATTTAAATTATTTTTTAGCCGTAGTCAGTCGTGAATCCAAAACGTACTGTTTATTTATGAAAATAAACTAATCAGTAATAACCTGGTTCTGATCAGCACAGAGAAAGAGAGACTTTTGTTCCCAATTTTAGGAGCGACACACATATTCTTACCTTCAATAATATTTGTTAATTTCATTGTCCAATATACACATTTTAAGTCTTATTTTTCTTTATTTATTTTATTTTTAACTCAAAAAATACCAATAAAAGTTTGGTCAAATGTCTTATATATCATAAAGCAACAGTGCCAGGAATAAGCGCCAGACTATTCTTAAATTATTTTCAGTGTCAATGTTTTATGTTTATTTAAAAAAACAAGTTAAGTTAAATATCTTTAGTCATGAGTAATACCAAAATGCAATAAGCAATCACAAGAAATAACTGGCAGTATGACATCGAATACCGCTGTGTAATTAGGGGTGGAGAACTTTTTAAAGAAATCGATTAAAAACAAAAATTATTTGAATATCCCAATAAGAAAGTACGACTATTGGGCACATTTCTTGCGGTTTTTTCCCCGACACCCACTGTAATCCAAACGCACTAGTGGATTTTCCCCGCTATGCGTTAGTACATTTCTGCCGCTGCTTGTAAATATCGGCCTCTCGCTCTCACCCACTACTACTGTTGCGCTCATCATCAACATATTCTCCACGAACATTTTTTTTTTACTTGTTACGTTGATTTTGTGGCGTTAAATCGGAAAAATAACGATAACCAGCGGCCGTGCGAACATGTGCTAAGCGTAATTGCAGTGGTAGAATAACAAATTAACCAACATTCCAGCCGAAAAAATCAAACGTGTGTGCGTGTGCGGTGTGTGTTGAAATTTTTTGTCGCGTTGTAAAATTTTTTGCATTGGTAGCGTAGCGGACGCATAAGCGGTCGCAAAGGGCAGGTGGTTATAATTTAGTGCTAATGAATAACTGAAAAGCAGCGAGCCAAAAAGGGTTTGTGCCAGCATTTTCCATGGATTTTCTTCTTGGCCAAGAAAGGAGCATACGCTAGTCGTGTGTGTGTGCCTCTGTGCGCTGTAGCTGTGTTTGTGTGTGTGTGTGTGTTTGCCTTCCAGAGCAGAGTCGCATAAATTAGCAGGCGAAAAATCACATTGAAAACAAACGAGGAAAAAGCATTGAAAAGCCCACATAAACCCTACGTGTTAACTATACTATATATAATATATATGTAGTTGGTGACGTTTTTTGTGATTTCTGTTAATAGTGAACAATCGATATATTGTCTATCGATGACGGCAGCTGTTTTGGGCTTTTAACGAAAAAAAAAAAACAACGAGAACGTTAACACACCACGAAATTTTGGTAAACAAGTTGTAATTCAAATAACTGAAAAATCCCAATTGGATTTTCTTTTGTTTCTGCATATACAAACCTGAACGTGTGTGTGTGTGCGCGCGACTTTGGCATTAATTATTTAATCAATTTGCATTGGGCTCGCGGATTTGTCAGCTTTTTGTTTTTTTTTTTTTTTAACCAGAGATCATGTGTATATTTGTATAGAGGCACACACGCATGCACTCACACACGCAAACGCACACGCATTGAGATGTCAAGTTTTTGTGGTTCAGTTTCATAACAACAGCGATCAGTGGCAATTGTTACTTGGCTGTTGCTGCTCTTATTTATCTATTAAAACCTTTTTATACTTTTCCACATTGCATTTTAGTAGCTGAGTAGCGCGTGAGCGAGAGCGAGAGCGAGCGAGCTTGAGTGCAACAAAATAGCGGCCGGCTGGTGTGGGAGTGTGTGTGTTTGCTTGTGTCTGTGTGTGTGTGGGAGTGTTTGTGAAAGATCTGCAAAGAAAAGAAAAAACAACCGTTAGTCGATTTGGCGGTCTTGTGTTGTTGCCGCGCCGCCCCAGCAACAAAAAGAAAACACGAAAAGCGCGTAGGCCGGCAAAAAAAAGAGAGAAAAATACAAAAAAAGAGCCCAAAAAGACAGCAAAAGCAACAAAACAAAGTGAATAAGAAGCGGAAGAGCGGAGCAGCAGACAAGCTGATTCAACGTTTCTCGCCTCCACAATGAACTCCGAGCATGGGTAGGCCTCCTTTTCATCCATAGATCCCCTGATCCCCTGCACCTCCCCCCCCCCCAGTCACCATCGTTAACCCTTACACTCTACTTATTATTTTTCCTTTTTTTTTACAGATTCAATCCTGCCTTCAATATGGCCACCATACGGCAAGCTTTCACAGAGGCGGTGGAGAGAGGTAAGAGGAAGGAGGGATACAGGATAAAAGAAAGGGGACGAAAGATGCAGTAGTCAATGGGGCAGTCGGCGATAACTCGCCACAAGGGTCCTTGGTAATCGATAAATGATATACATCACGGATATCCTTAGTCATCGATAAGCGATATAAAGCACAGATATCCTTAGTCATCGATAAATGATATATGGATATCGCATGCTAATCGCACAAAATTCACGAGATACGGCATAGGAGTTTATACTAGGCAAATGTTGCACTTAGTGGTGTCTTTGAAGGAATTGGCTGTTTTTTAATTTAAAATCTCTAAAATTTTAACTAAAATAAAAAATATTAATGAATTATAAACGAGGAAGACATCATTTTACTTTTTTGTGACAAAGAACATAAAGATCTTATGCCAATTCATTAATTTGGTTATTTGATAGGCAGAAAATAATCAAAACAGTCGGTACTATCGTAAGAAAGGACTAAATGCTGTTGCCTTCTGTCTTTTTTGCCACCACTAGGATCAATGTTCCATTTACATTTACATTACATTTAGCCCAAAATGCGAAATTGGAAAATACGGACAAAGTAGAAACAGGGCCTTAGAATTGCATTTGTCTGAGTGAAAAATAGAACAAAGGGGCTAGATATGAGAAGAAAATAGCTAAGGATTTTTTGTAAATATTGCATTTCAAGTAAAAAGGTTAGATTTTTCCACAAAATTATAACTGAGTGCTCTGGTGTGTTGTTTACATTCTTTGAATACAGTATGAGAAATTTGCTTACTCGCGAGTTAGGGAGCTTGTAAATTCTATATCTTTATAATTTCCCATATGGCTAATCCTTTAGAAGACCTTATCACCAGAATAAGCTCATAAAAAGCGAAGGACACCCCAACTAAAGATGATATATAGACAGTACTAGTAGGCACTTATTCCTCCTCCATTTACCAGCCTCATTTTTCATTTAAATTTCGCATCCCACGTCTCTATTACAGTCAGAATGCCAACGCCCACACGCCTGCGCGATCTCATCCGACAGATACGCGCCGCGAGAACCGCTGCCGAGGAGCGGGCGGTGGTCAACAAAGAGTGCGCCTACATACGGAGCACGTTCCGCGAGGAGGACTCTGTCTGGCGGTGAGTCATCTATGCCATACCATTCCTCATAACATATTTAATTACACTCTAATTGTTTACCTTCCTTGGGAACTCCTCATGGTCCTGCTCGCACAGCTGTCGCAACATTGCCAAGCTGCTGTACATACACATGCTCGGTTATCCGGCTCACTTTGGCCAACTGGAGTGCCTTAAGCTGACGGCCAGCACGCGTTTCACAGACAAGCGAATTGGCTATCTGGGCGCCATGCTGCTGTTGGACGAGCGGCAGGATGTCCACTTACTCATCACCAACTGTTTGAAGAAGTAAGTGATGAGGATTACCTGCTGGCAATGAAGTCTTCCCTGCAGCAAAAGCTAACTTTTAATTCCAATCCTGCAGCGACTTGAATAGCTCGACGCAGTTCGTGGTGGGCCTGGCGCTGTGCACTCTGGGAGCGATTGCCTCGCCCGAGATGGCCCGGGACTTGGCCAGCGAGGTGGAGCGTCTGATGAAGTCACCGAACACGTATATCCGCAAGAAGGCGACACTGTGTGCCTTCCGTGTCATTCGTCGCGTGCCGGAGCTAATGGAGATCTTTCTGCCGGCCACGCGATCCTTGCTCAGCGAGAAGAATCATGGTGAGTAAACCAATATCTTAATTGCCTTTCTCGTAACTCCAACTGATGGAATGAAAACTCCCTAATTTGCAGGCATTTTGATCACTGGCGTCACGCTGATCACGGAGATGTGCGAGAACAGCTCGGACACACTGATGCATTTCAAGAAGGTAAGTGTTGACGTGGCCAGCGAATGCGACGGTCCACGGAACGAGTCCTTAGGCAGTGGCCACCACCTACTTCAGCTGCCACTGCCACTTCGCTGCTAGTGCTGCCATTTGGTTTTTCTCTTCCCCCATTTTTGTGGCTACAAACCAACGCCCCCAAAGAGCGGGTTCAAGATTTTTGTGTAAAATTACCTCGCGCCCATAATTTAGACGTAGTGTAAATTCCCCCGCTATATCTGTGTCCTTGAATCTACCATTGCCCATTCCTATATATACATTAATATATATTTAAATACGTAACTTTATGGTTTACTTTGCCGATTTAGACACACACCCCACTCGCTCTTTTTTCGTTTTGATCAACCTGTACTTACTTACGATTTTTTAACGCTTGTTTGTTTTTTTGATCGAATTCGAAATACCGCGCAAAATGAACACAAAATGAAATTTGTTGTAATTTGCTTGCCAGGATAGCGGAAATCGAGAGGTATGATTGTTGTGCCTTAAACTATAGTATACAAACCTGTAACGCCTTCTACCTACCCCGCACACTATATATATATATATAAATATGTCAAAATTATCATTTTGTATTGAGTTTCTTCTGCCTACTTTGTTGCCTATGTATATGTCTCTATGCAGCGGTAATTATATCAATTATATATAATATTATTATGTTAATGCATAGGCAGTTGTTGTTCAAAATGGATGAAGGAGCTTCGTTAGGGCAGTTTATTACTATTTGGTGTTCAATAGTATCTTCATTGTAATGCAAACTAAACTAGGAATGGCAGAAAATATCGACATATCGACACTCTATCGATAGTTGATGCAAAGATCGATTTATAAATCGATATTTTAACGTTGCCTTATATACGCGATAATTATAAATTATGTTTGATATATCGAACTGTGTCAAATAACAGCCTAAGCTTAGTTTAAATCATAAATGTTGAAAACAAAATATAAAGCACTAATTTAAATTAAATTAAATTATTAAAAACACTTAAAAATTAAGTGGATTAAATAAAACAAATAAGTTTAAAAGCATCTACGGATATTTGTTCGATATTATCAACAATATTGATATTTTAACCTTAAATTCGATATATTTTGATATTTTTAATTTCGAAAAGCCTTACGTTTTGTTCGATACGAGCACATATATCTCATATATTTAATTAATAATAATACAAAGTATGAGATAAACCAATAATATTTGCTTAAGTAACAAAAGAAGTGTTGTAAGTAGACCACATTTTAAATTTAGAGTAGTCCAATTTTGACAACAAGTGCATCTATACATGGTTTTGAAGAGCCTTTCGGTCCCGCTTTGGTCACAAGAAATTACTCTAATGTTTATCCAAAAGTTTTGTGATCCATACAACATACACAATTCGCACAGACATATACATAATATTTAGGGGAAATTTATGTTTTGGCCCGGAGTATTTTTGTTTCTGACCTAAGTGAAAATTTTCGGTAGGATTAGAATCTCTCTTTTCCACACGACGACCTGTACATAAGTTTTTGGTAGCTGGCCCCGTGTCATGAGACTTTGAGACGGGGCTATGTAGTTATTCTATACGTTTCATTTGCACTTATCAAGTTCTTCTTCCAGTTCTTTCAAGTCTTTTGTATTTCACAAAACTCACACACAAAATCACACGACATGATGCACCTATTTTACGCTCTCTCTCACACACAAACACACACAATTTTCTGTATTTTCCCGCCTTTATTGATGCTTTTCTTACGGATAAGTATTTAATGTTATAATGTACTCTCTAGATTGTGCCGAACCTAGTGCGCATATTGAAGAACCTTATACTGGGTGGCTATTCGCCGGAGCATGACGTTAGCGGGGTGAGCGATCCCTTCCTGCAGGTGAAGATACTGCGACTACTTCGTATACTTGGCCATAACGATCCGGATGCCTCGGAGGCAATGAACGATATCCTGGCTCAAGTGGCCACCAACACGGAGACGAGTAAGAACGTGGGCAATACGATCCTCTATGAGACAGTGCTCTCCATTATGGATATTCGGTGAGGCCCTAAAATGTTTTATTTGTTTATTATTTAGAAATGTGTATAAGCAAAGACACTAAAAGTACTAAGAAGACGAACGCCATACGATATTTTTGCACACGCATTTTTTGCGTAGGCTGTATCAATGCAGCCTAATCCGTATGTGCAGTTCTTTCGACGAGGCTTTTATAGTTATGCCATGCTCTCAACTTTGTGAGAGCGGGAGAGCGGAAGAGCAGGACAGCGCGAGAGTTCGCCCAAAAACTGAAAAATTCGCTCGCATATTGCAAATTAAATGTATAGTCGTTACTCATCTTAGTACTTCTAGTGTCTTTGGTATAAGCATAGAAGAGGATATTTTACTTTAAGGGTTAAGGGTGTCACAGAATTCAGACTTGGGAATTTCTAGTGCACTTTTTGCAATAATTCTTTTTTTTTTTTTCTCAAGACATTACAAGTAATCCCCAAGGAAACACCAAAACAATGAATCCCTTTCTCTCCACAGCTCGGAGGGCGGATTGCGGGTGTTGGCCGTGAACATTTTGGGGCGATTCCTGCTCAATTCGGACAAGAACATCCGGTATGTGGCATTGAACACGCTGCTGCGGACAGTGCATGCGGACACGTCGGCGGTGCAGAGGCATCGCACCACCATTTTGGAGTGCCTGAAGGATCCGGATGTATCCATTCGTCGCCGGGCCATGGAACTGTCATTTGCATTGATCAATGCACAAAATATACGTACAATGACCAAGGAGCTGCTGCTGTTCCTCGAAAAGGCCGATGCCGAGTTTAAGGCGCAATGCAGCTCGGGCATGATCCTGGCCGCCGAGCGGTACTCGCCCAATACACGCTGGCACTTGGATACGCAGCTGAGCGTGCTAATTGCGGCCGGTAACTATGTGCGCGACGACGTCGTCTCCTCCACCATCCAGCTGGTGTCCAGCAGTCCCGTCCCGGAGCAGACATATATCACGAATCGATTTTGGGAGTCACTGCAGGTGAGCAATCACTGCGAGGACAAGCAGCCGCTGCTGCAGGTCGCCGTCTGGGCCATAGGCGAGTACGGCGATCTCTTTATGTACGGCGCCAATGAGGATGGTGAGTGAGATTGTCTTTATTTATTATTTTATTATTAATAATCAATGGATTTCTGGCAGAGTTTGAACGTCCCACGGAGAGCGATCTGATCGCTGTGTATCATAAGTTTTTAACCTCTGCTCAAGTCTCGACCACAAGCAAGCAATACGCTCTGGTCTCTCTAGCCAAGCTAAGCACGCGTCTGCAGCAGTGCGTGGAGTAAGTGCATCTTTGCCAACGACGCTGTATTCCCTCTGCAGCTTCCCTCATTCTTTGCTTACATTTTCACAGGGAAATCCAGGCACTGATCACCTCGTTTGGCAGCCATTTGAATGTGGATCTGCAGCAGCGTGGCGTGGAGTTTACGCAGCTCTTTGGCCATTACAAGCACCTGCGACCGCCGTTGCTGGAGAAGATGCCGGCGATGCAGATAAGCAGAATTAGTTCGCAGAATGGCGAAAGCGGTGGCGGCTCCTTTGACGACAACAGTCCGGATGTAATCGAGAATGGCGTAGAGGGCGGCGGCAATGGCGGTGGCGGACACTCACTTATTGAAAGCAATATGAACTCTTTGGGTGACAATACGGTGAGTTTTAGTCTATATCTATCTATTGGGAGGCGCTAGAAATATGTGAGTTTCTCGCATTCAGCGACTCGTAAAAGCTTACAATAACAATGCCACTGAAATTTAGCGTCAAGAAGGCGACGTTGCTCTCTGGAGTTTGCAAAAACAAATCGTGTGTGTGAGCCGACGCACATGAAGATCATCTTTAGCTCCTTCCCTATTTTCCTATCGCTAGTCTCCACTTTGAACTAATCCTAATCCCTAACTCCTATACTTACAGAACATTTTGCTGGATCTTCTGGGCAGCACAGATCTGTCGGCGGGCGGCGGCGGCGCTGGCGATTTGGTGGCAGCCACAGATCTATCGAATGCCGTTCATAAAAAGAACTCGCGCAATGCAAACGATAGTGTGGCGTCGGCGGCATCGGCTCCCGTTTCCCATAACCAGGATCTGTTGGATCTGCTTGATTTGGATATGTCCTCGACGCCTGCGACGACCGGGGGACTGTCCACGGGCGGAATCCTGTCCCTGGCCGGCGATAATAACCAGAGTAGTGCGGCGGCGGCGTCTGCTAACATGAACAACATGTTGGGTGGCCTGGATCTGGGAGGATTCGGTTCTGGTCTGGTGGATGGTTCGGCGGCTAGTATACCAACAAATGGAAACGATCTGGCTAGCATGCTCGGCGGATTGAGCGGCGGCGGCGGCGGAGTGGCCTCTGCTGCCGCTGGCGCTGGTAACCTTATCGATGGCAGCCTGCTGGCCGATCTAAATCCCACGGCAGCCTCCAACAATGCCGGTCTAGTGGTGGGTTCAGCTTGAGCTTGAATCCAATCAAAAATAAGCACTAAAATCTATACTTTTGCAGCCTCCACGAGGTCCCAGGTTAACGGCGCTGGACAAGGACGGGCTGCTGGTGCAACTGGTGCCGGTGTGGGGCACCGACTGCATGCGCATCTATATGACGACCACGAATAGCTCAGATAATACCCTGGAGCAGTATTTGCTAAAGGTAAGTACTCTCTCCCTCTCTCTGTGTCTCTCTTCTTGCATTTATTGTCTATTTTTTAGTGAAAAATTAAAGATTTATTTCGTTTTTTAATGATTTTGCTTATAAAAGGGTTCTAATTTGATATTTTCCTTCACAGGCGGCCGTGCAGAAGAGTTTCCAGCTGCAGATGCTGACTCCATCCGGCTCGCAGCTGCCACCAGGCGGTGTGATCACTCAGGAGATGCGCGTGGTGGCCTCGTCGAATGTAAGTAGCTTCTTAGGCTTATCTATAAATTATATGATTATTTATATGATTTATGCTTGGCAGGCGACTCTACGAATGCGACTGCGCATCCAGTACATGCTCGATGGCCAGCAGCAGGTGGAGCAGACGGAGGTTAGCGGCTTCCCAGAGCAGCTGCCGGCGAGCGGGGAGTAGAGAAACTTTGAACTGTATTAAAGCAAAAAAAAAAAATCCAGATTAGCCTAATATATCGCAAAATTCAACACATGAGAGCAGCAACAGCAACAACAACAACAACAACAACAACACTAAAACACATACTGTGGTTGTCACACATTTATTGTAAAATAAGTTAACACACACACACACACACCCACAGCATGGTCTAGATAACACGAGACTGTTTTTTAAGCGGGCAAAATCAGAAGAAACAGCAGCAGGAAAGCAGTTAACTTATATTATATTTTTTGTTTCTAATTTATATCTCTATATACACATCAACACACACACACACACAAATTGTTTTTTTATTATATTAATTTGTCGTCTTATTTCCTAAATGGTGTGTTGTAAACCAACTTTTGTGTGTAAAAGACAACGTTCAGTTTTAATTTAAGACAATAAAAGTCATACCTATATCCTATCCCTTACCCCCCTAAACCCATACAAATATGATGGCAACTAACAACCAAACAGAAAGATAATGCAAAACCGATTGTGAAACGATGTTAGCAAAGGCATTTAAGAAAAAAAAGATGAAGAAGAAGCTTAGCATTTGGAAATGGAGTCGAGGGAACGAACGAGCGAACGAGCGAACGTTGAACGCCATTTCGAGCAGTTGATTTTTGTTATTTCCATATATGTAATTCTATATTCCTCAATCTGAATCTGTTCGATCGGTCCCGGTCCTCTCCTTATTTACCTTACCCCTATGTAAGCATTCATATTATATATATATTATGATATATATTATGTATTGTTATTTCCTGTGTGCGCACGTACTTAAGGCGGAGAGGAGCATCAGCAGCAACCACAGAGAAAGTCTAAAGGGAGGAGGGAAGAAAGCATAAGCCAGCAGATAGCGCACTGTGGAAAACTAGATAATATCTATTGATAAATATAATTATAACGGAGGAGGATGAGGAGGAGGAGAAGGAGAAGGAGAAGGATGACGCAGCAGCAGCTTAGAACTATATATGTAACTGATTAGTTGCTGTCGCCGAGGAAGATTACGATTACGATGAGGGGCATCGCGAGAAGCAAAGAAAATCCATTAACTATTATTATTATTATTATTATTATTATGATTATAAATGAATTACACGCAGCTGTATGGGACAGAGAGGGAGAAAGAGAGAGCGAGAGCGAGAGAGAGGAGAAATAATAACATTAACATATTGTACAATATATAATTATTATTTTTGTATTATTATCATTTCCTTTTATATCTTATACTTATATTCCACAAACCTTTTGAGCCGAAATAAACAAACGATTTCGTTTTATCGAAGGACAGACTCAGCCAAGACTTATTATTATCGATCGATCGATCGGTGCTTCTTTTATTGGAATTATTTCAATGCTTTGCAGGGTAAGTACTCCATAGAACCCAGAATATTTGGATGGACAAATAAGAACCCCTGGATTGTGTACATACTTTGACAGCAACTTTATTGTCTAATAACTTTCGGCCAAGTGGGCTCGACAGCGAGATACCCGGTAACCAAAGCTGTGGAATCGGAAAACACCGCCGGCTTTGTCTCTTTTTTATTGAGTTCTCGCTATAACTGGCGGCTTGTTTCTTCGAAAAATCCATTGCTATTTCTTCCACCCGTTGCTTGCAATGTACAAACAATATCAAGTTGTTTTATTAAGAAAAAAAATTTTCCGGCCTATGGCAGGATCGCAATAAGGGGATAATTTTACAAATTAAATTTATATACATGTGTATATTCCAGAAGAAAAACCTTTTATACCCTTGCAGAGGATAGTATAATATTGCCATGATGTTTGCAACGCAGTCATCTCCGACCCCCCCAGCCGAGTCGATCTAGCCATGTCCGCCTACCTATCTGTCTGTCGGCTTATATGCAAACTAGTCTCTCGGTTTTTGAGCTATCGGGCTAAAACTTTCAGGAAGCTTTTGGAAGCAGTATATATGTTGGAACGGTCGGAATCGGACTACTATATCCTATAGCTGCCATATGAACTGTCTAAACGGTCTAAATTGATATATTTTTATACCCTTGCAGAGGGTATTATAGTTTTGCCATGATGTTTGCAACGCAGTGACCCCATAAAGTATATATATTTTTGATCAGCATCACCAGCCGAGTCGATCTAGCCATGTCCGTCTGTCT
>JAEIIU010044167.1:0-14090 GCA_018874675.1 Drosophila baimaii
GCCTCAATTGATCTTCGAAGAAGGCCTAATAAAGGTAGAGGTTGCCAATAACTGAGAACCGAAACGAAACCGTCTGTGACAGTAACAACTGTTCTATTGATTCGCTTTCGGCACTCAGACAACAGCTGAAAGCCCTGCTATCTGGCCATCGCATCCTGGACCTCGACTCCATTGTGCTGCTGAAGTGGCGAAGTTGGCATGAAAAATGCAAAAGAAATCAAAGTGATTTCTTGGCTAACGCTGGCTCGGCCATGTGGCAATTTGCCTGGCTTAATTCACTGCCTGGCTGGCTGCAGTGTTCGAACGAAGTTTGAAAATCGACTTACTGAACCCAGGGCCATGCATCATCGCCATCGCCACCCCCCATTTCGGTATCACGGTCGCCACCTCATCTCGTCCCTGCTCTGCTCTGCTCTGCTCTGACCTTCCGCCGGGCATTTGGCTTTGACTTGGCTAAGGGTCTCTCTGTGTTTTTTGGCTTCCCTGGTCCCTGTTCTTTGGTCTCCGGTCTCCGGTCTCTGGTCTCTGGTCTCTGGGCTCTGGTGTTTGGTTTATGGCAGCTACGGACTGCGGCAGTTTTGGCATTTGCCAGCAGCTCTCACACACAGCTGTGTGTGTCATGTCCAGGGCCATAAATCATTTATTTGAAAATTGCTATTGTATTGCGGTTTAATAGCATGTGA
The DNA here is from genome assembly GCA_018874675.1 of Drosophila baimaii. Lineage (NCBI taxonomy): Eukaryota > Metazoa > Arthropoda > Insecta > Diptera > Drosophilidae > Drosophila > Drosophila baimaii. The sequence goes on from JAEIIU010044167.1 coordinate 684, forward strand.
TCATCATCATCAGCAGCAGCAGCCACACACACACACACACACGAGCTCATACCTCATACCTTTCTGGTGTGCGTTTGGAAGAGAAATGTTCGGTTCGTCACACACTTCATGGCATATTCATAGCCAACTGTCTCGCCTCGCCGCTTGCATCGTTACATTTAATATCCCAAATCGCTGGGCGAGGCATGGTTACACCTCCTCCTACTCGGTCGCAGGCCCCAATATGCCCATTAATTATAATGCCGCATTGCGAGCGAGGTCCGACTTCCGTTTCCATACCCACCCTACATAAGCAATAGAGGCCCCCCGCCCACACACACACACACACACACACACGTAGGGGCAACATATGCCTTTGTCGCCTTTTTGCGGCAATGTCGTCGTGTTTGTGGCTGTGATTTTGCTGCTGCTGCTGGGGTAACGAGGTCATTTGGCAAAATACCAACACAAACAAAAATTATGTTATTGGTCAATGTATTTATGAGTACGCCCGACTGGCCCTGGCCAAGGCTCCCCTCTACACCTCCATAGGTGGGTTGAAATGTGGCCCCTTCGCTCCTCGAAAATTGCACGAAAATTGGAAATTTATTGCCCAGCAGACACCCACCCACACACCCACACACACACCCTCACACCAACACACACACACTTACTGATAGCGAGAGGAGACCAACATGCGCTAATGACATTGTACTGTGGTTTGTCGCCTCCCTTACCCTTCTCTATCTCTCTCTGCGGATTTGATTGGATTCCTTTCCACCCATAGTCCGGCTCACAAATTCTTTATTGAACCCAACGAATTCCAATTCAGATTTCATTACGAATTATTCCGGGTTTATGGGCCGATAAGCAAAAAGTTTGGTAATCGAAAGTGAACGAAATTATCGCAATAGTTTCGATTAATATTTCCATTCGCATTAAATACTTCTTTTGATTTTGAATACAAATAATCTTTGTCGAATCTATGTCTTTCTTTGTTTCTTAAAGCCATTGTTAAGGTTTAGGTAAAGTTAGGGATTGGTAATATAATAAGTAGAACACTTATCAAACAGTTATCGATTATCGGTACTTAACTACTGAGTATCGATTATCAGTACTTAGCTACTGAGTAACTCAAATTAGGATTAGGATGTTCGATTGTTACCATTAACTGGTAACTATAGAGTAATATAAGTAACCTAGCTATATATCAGGACTTATGAAGGGGTATGAGTGAAGGATACGACTTCCATGACTGTTTGAGTTCTAAAACACATCCTTAAAAACTTACTAATTTATTAATTATTATTATACCTTACTAAGCAAAAAGTGTGACAGATTTAGGATAATCAGGACAATCATAAGGTGGTCGAAATCGATTTAAAAGGTGTCACTAAGCCTTGTACGGCTAACAAAAAGAAATCATGGCCTGCCTTTTGGCGCATTTTAAATTCATTTCAAATCTCTTTGTCCTTAAATTATGTTATTAATAGGTTAGTTTTTTCTTTTTGGCATACGTCGCTTTCGGTTATATAAGTTACTAAGCAGGAGGCTTGGCTTTAAAGCCAGTGACGTCATCAGTACTAAGCTTTTAATGTATCTTAATATGTATCTAAGAATATTAAAATATTGAAACTTGTTGAATAAAGTGTTGTGTACATTTTAAATAATTAACACGCCCAGTTTTTGAATTTTGTTGCATAAAAAATTATAACTGGCCACGTGTCGTATAAGTAATTTCTTATATAAACCCAAAGAAACTACATTTACAATTGATAATTGCTGAAGTTCCCCCGCGCCATGAACACTGTAGAATGAGAGCTAAAGTTGCTGATGATGTCAGTTGTGTCGATGGCAAGCTCCAATTATTCTGTTACCATAGTTGTCCCCGAGAACCTTTAAGCTCCTGCCAACTCGCCTCTCGGGTTCCGTTCAGTGGCAATTAGTGAGCCGCCTATCTGCCTCTGCCAGTTGGCATTCGCAGCTAGCATTTGGCAGCTGCATCATTCAGATGCGCGTCGCATCGCAACGGAACGTAACGCAACGCAACGCAACGCAACGCATTAGCAGGCCACACGAGGCAGCCAAGTGACAACTGACAATTGACAACTGGCAGCTGATGAGAGCGCGGCGCAGGCTATCGGAATACACACACAGTCCCAGTCACAGTTGGAGCAGGAGCAGAGTGCAGTGGTGGCTGCCTTAAGGCGCTTAGTTTCAGGCCATCCCCCCAGGAAGGGGGTTCTAGTCTTCTCGTGTGTATGTCCTCCTCCTCCGACACATTCCCAGGCTGGGGCAATCTTTTCGGAACCTGACTGACTGGCTGTGGTTAGCACAAAGTTCCCACAATTCGCATTCCGCCAGGCAGCCAGCAGTCGATCGGGTCAGGCCATTCATTATCATATTGTGTTGCCCGGCGTTGTCGTTGGTGGTGGAAAGGCATCAAATTCAGCGCCTAATTAGCTTCTTATTTGCATCGTTTTTCGTGTGGCGGTGGTGTGGCGACGCTTATTACGCATACGCCGCGTGGCCGGGGCAAACAGAGTGCTAATGAGTCTCAAATTTCCCCCGGCGACTGTCATATCCGCTCCTCCATAATATATATATATATATATATATATATATATATGTATGTAGTGTGTATAGTGTGCATAGTGTGCTGTATCTGATGACAGAGTGGGAGCAGAGTTGAGCTATCATTTATTCATGGAATCCCCAGGCGCGGCGGGAGTAGTAAGAGAATTTCCCAATGAATGAATGCAACTGTAATTTACAATTCTCTTCTTGGACGGAGCCAGGGTCAGTCCAGTGGACGGAGACCAGTGGCTAGCCAAGCGTCAAACGTTGGCCTGGCCGTATTTACATGTTGTTGATTTGCAGCAAGTTACTTCCTTCCTTCCTTTCAATCTTCGTCGTTCGTCGTTCGTCATTCGTCCTTCTCGTTGGCCATTTGGCTGCAGCAGCAGCAGTTTGCAGCCTTTGTTTGGCCGGCCTTTTGTTCAAGCCTTTTTCATTATTTAAATGCAATTTTAGATGCCAGCTATGCCGCCATCGCCCCCGCCGCCCACCAAGGCCCTTTGTTGCAAACTCTTTATTTTTGCCATTGCCCCGGCCTTGCATTTGTCACATGAGCAACTATTTGTCTGCTCCTCGGACATTCAATATGCCTTCGTCTCCGTCTCCGTCTCCATTGCTGTCTTTGTCTCCGTCTCCGTCTCTGTGTTTAGTATCTCTATTCCAAGCTGGACAGGAGGAATCCTCTCCACTACACTACTGAAGCCATCCAATCTCCGGAAGGCCGCCTAAGACCCCGGCTGTATTAATTACACCGAATGGAAGTGAGCAGTAGTGGGCAGTGGGCAGTGGACAGAGAGTGATAGTTAGTTAGCATATTACGCCCTTCGAGAGGTAGAGAAGGGTTTGGGCGGGGCTCTCATCTGCCGGACTAATTGAAAATATTGCGTACCGAAAATTGCATAAAATTAATTGCCATGCATAATCAATGAGCTTGCAAAAATAAATTGAAATTTAATTGAAATGCTCCATGTAAAATATAAATAAATAAATAAATAAATGGGAAAGTGGCAAGCGAGAGGCTCGTGAATAATGCAGGTCAAGGAAATGCGGAAAAAAAAGAGGGAAAACCATTTCATTGTGTTTTTATTTCTAGTGATATTAAGGAGAGGCCTGAGTAATTAGCGTTTAAATATTTATTTTTTTATTTATTTATTTATATATTTATTTATTTATAGCCCCTAAATAGTATCTAATATTTTTTGATGGCCTGCGGTTTTGTGACGTCACTCATGCATTGCTTTTCACTTGGTTAACTATCACAATTAATATGCATTTAAATGCAGATATTTTTAATAATTAATTACTAGGCCAGTGACAAGTTATTTAATAATAGTTTAGGTCAGTTGCATACAGTTTCTCTCAGTCCACTCACTCACTGTCCAATATATTTATCAATTTTCGTGCTTACCACTTCAACTTGTCATTGCCATTGTCCAATTAGTCCATCACTATTATATTCTAGACATTCTCTGGCTCTGTGTGGTTGCAACCAACAAGGAAACTGCATTTGAAGCGCTCTATATACTTGAATGAATTAATTTCGTGTATTTTCGCCAATTAGAGACCTGAGCTGAGAAGCTTGCCAAGTCCCCAATTTAAATGAAGTTCGAAGAACTTTAAATATTTACGAATTTACGAGTATAAAAGGCATGGTCAGAGTTCGACCTGTTGCGATGAGTTTGTGGCCTTAAAAATCCATCTAAATGCTGTCTTTGTGCCCGGGGCCAGCCAATTAATCCATCACAATTAGTGCTGCTCGTGTGGTGGCCACCGAAAGCTGAAGCCACACGTGGTGGCAGTGCTGTGGTGCGGCGGTGCAACCACAGTGCTCTCTCTCTCTCTCTCTGTGCATTGATTGACTGGCAAACAGGAGTGGGAGTGGGGAAAACCCATGGCACTTTGCCTGCCTGCTGATGCTGACGTTGACGCTGACGCTGATGCTGATGCGGATGGTCCTCATGGACGAGTCCCCTCTTCCTGTTTGCTTTTCTGATTATCATTGCATATTTCTGTAGTCCTGTCCGGGACTGTAGTCTGTGGTTGGGCCCCCAGAGCTTCACTCCACTCCGTTAGAGGGTTTTCACTTCCGTCTGCTCTGGTGGATAAACCTTTTGGCAACATGGAATGTGAAAATATTATTTCAATATGTGCAATGTGCAGTGTGCAGTGTGCAGTGTGTGTATGGTGTTTGGTGTATGGTGTACAGTGTGCGGTGTGTGTGCGCGAATGTTTTCTGCATTTGAATTGTTGTTTATATATTGTTTCGCTTGCTTGCCCAGCGAGCACCCTATACAAAGTCAGGCATATTGGCACTACCCTAATGTACATCTTTTAATTGCTCCTCCAATTGCATATCAACTTGGTAACATATTTGGTCAGATCAATATATAATGATCAAAGGAGCTTTTCCTCAACCCCAGTATTTTCTCTCTCTTGGCTATCAAACACTCTGGCGAATGAAAGACTGATCGAACAGTGTGACCAACTCTTGTTTATGTATATATCTTGGCATAGGGCATCCCTAGTGCGATCCCATCCGCTATTTACAACCATTTTTGCTGCGCTGTTAACGCCATTTTGTTGTGTAATGGCTCAGAAGTTTGTTTGCTCTGGCCGCCCGCCGCCCCGCCGGCAGAGTGTTTTGTGCTTTTTATCGCTTTGTTCATTTTCAAGTGCCAGATGAGTAAGCCGGCACACACAGGGAGCGACAAGGAGAGCGCCAGGACATGGCTGGACATTTTAATATTTATTAATTTACGCCCTGTTTGCTCAGCTCTCCACTGAAGCGGACCAATTTCGGTCAATGATTTACTACTGTCCGCCGGAACAATGCCACTATATATAAAAATATACATTTTATATAGACTGTAATACATATACATATATATATATATATATATATATATATATAGCCCCATGTACAGGAGTGTAAAGTATCATCCAAATTGCATTGTAAATGAGTAATTTTGTCAACGGGAAATCGGTTTGTTTACCTTGTCCGGGGCTTGTAAACACGTTTGTCCGACATTCATTATGCACAATTTCCATTAATTGATTCCTTTTTTTTCCAATTACCTGGGATTTTCCAGGTAAATGGCCGCCACTAAGCGCTAAGCCGATGAGGCCAGGCCCAAATTCAATGCAAATTTTGGTTTACGGACGATGCACAAATTTAAATTGCGGGAGATTCCAGCAGTAATATGCTTTTCTACGCTGTTTTCATTAGCTAATTAATTTGTTGGAGCTTTTATTAGATTATACCCATTCAGAGAAGATAATTTCTCCAAAAATGTAAAACTAAATATTTCATTGCATTACACTTTTGCAGAATATTTGTGGTTTTCCTCCCAAAATGTTCGCCATAATTGTCCTAAAATATCTGCACATTTTTGACCCTTTCTCGTTCATCATTCATCAATGATTTATCAATTAGTCAATCATCATTATGTTTTAGTCATTTGCTGTGGGCAGGAACATACAACGAAATTGCATTTGAAAGCCAATACTCGCATTTCGCATCTGTCTTTGACAACAATAAATTAATCATCGTTACATTCTGCCCAATTAAAGGTGCATTTCTGTAGCTTCTGTTACAACATTTTGTTGAATAGTGGAAAGTTAGGAGTTGGAACGCTGAAATTGTACAATTTTATTAACAATTAAGCCTCAAATTATTGTAAGCGAAAGTCCTAGTTTTGTGAATAAAATATATGTCGGTTAAAGTATGTAACCTGTTCATTGACTCTATAATTTTACTTTCTAGTTAAGGGCCACGGTGCGTATGTGTGATAAACTGTGGTAATCTGGACCCATACTACGTATACGTAATAAACTTTAGACGCATCTGCATAGCAGTTTTTATAGACTATTCGAAACTTTTAAGAGGCGACGCTGCACCCCCGTAAAATGTAAAATATGAACGATTGATCAACTACCAGCACCCGGGCATAATCCTTTCCTCAAATCACGCTTTACCCTCACGCCCTTCCGCCCACCACCAGCCCTTCCATCCGGCGGATGATGACGCCTGAAGTGCATGTCGTGGAATCTTCCTTCCTTTTACCTGCCCACCCCCCCTCTTCACAGCTTGCCGCGTCCCACGTTTGCATTTTATTGCCGGTGCCAGTTAACGGCTTGTCGTATTAATAAATGTTTATGTGTGTGCCTAGAGCGCTGCTGCGAGTGTGTGCACTGAGCGAAAAAGTCATTTTCGGGATTTGATTCAATGTATCTAGTGGAAAATGTATAAAATGGAAAAGAAAAGTTGACGCACTACGATATAAAAACTACTTTACTACTGGCGCCCGAGCAGGGACTTGAGTCCTTTTTATTTAATTTTAGTTTAATTTTTTGTTTTCTGTGTGGAAATGTATATGCTTATCTCTTCCTGGCTGCTGTAACCGACCACGGGGGGCGGGGGGCGTGCCTGGAGGGAGGCGGGCCCTGTGTATGGCCAGCGAGTGCATTGTAATGAGCATCGAAATCGCTTTGTTAAGTACTTGTAATTATTTCTCATTCGATATTAATGTGCCTCGAAAGCCTGCTGCACTCTCCCTGCACACTCCTCCTGATTTCCCTAGCTTTTCCCCGCATTTCCCGCGCCTTTCCGGGCTTTGTCCGCGCATTTGCTAAACGGGGCGAGCGTTTAATTGAGGTTTATGCGAGCGCTAAGTGCGGCCTCCAAACTTTTCAAGAGCGATGGCAGCGGGGTGGAAAATGTGGGGCGGACAAAAGTCCTGTGGAAAGTGGCTTAAAGTAATTTAATTATGACAAATTGGATTAGCGACGGAGGCCGCGGCGGCGGCGGCGGCGGAGGAGGCAACAGCGCTTTGTGCTTATTTTTTCAAATTTATTTTTATAAAAATATATTTTGCATGTGCATGCTCATGTGCCAGTGGTGTGACCTCTATGCAGCTGACATTAAAAACAATTTTAATGCATTTTAATAGGGGAAGTGGAAGTGGAAACTCAGCTCAGCTCAGCATCGGCGCCGTCGTCAGTTGTTGTCTCTTAATTTATGGCATTTTAAATGCAATTTACGGCCTCTGCAGGCAAGTACTCACTACTCACTACTCACTACTCACAGTGCTCAGTGCTCGGCACTCGGTACTCAGGACTCTGGCCCTGAGTTGGAAACTGATCCGAGAGTGTGTGGCCTGGCGTGTCATGTAGCCGGAATCCCAGAAACTATTACGGGCCTTCCGCCACACCAAAACTTCAGCAATCAGAGAGCGTCCCGAAAACTTGGACGATGACGACGACGACGCCTCTGCAGTGCCATTCCTAGTTCCATTTCCCATTCCCAACGCCTGCCCACTCCCTCGTCCAAGGGCCCGGACATATATATTGTATCTTGGGCCTTTGTTTGTTTGCCGCTCTCTCTCTGGCACTCACACCGGGCTCATCCTTATCCCGGCCAGCCCCGAATCTCCTCCGTCGTCCGCCGTGCAAGTTGTGTGCTCAGCTTCCCAGTTGCCAGTTTGTTTGTTCGCACCTCCTCGTCCTGTTCCTCCTGCCAGGTCTCTCACTGGCTTACTTTAATTGTTAATTTGGCTTATGGCTTCTTCATTGTCGTCGCCCGTCTTGACCACAAATCATATTCTGCCCCAGCGGCTACGGCGACAGGGGAGGACTCACTTAAGGTGTTTTCCCTACACTGGCGCAGTCGTTTTGCGGCTGGCTTTCCCGCAGGACGAAGGACACACGGCTGTGTGGCGTGGAGGGGACTGGGTAAATGTAATCAAAACCAAATTGCTGAAATTATTATTTAATTAATACGGGGCCAGCTGTGATTTGCCTTGCCATGATAGACTGCGGCGCCATATGGTCCTGGTCGGATTAAAGGCACATTTGGGCATTGATTGCAACAAGGAAACAAGGATGTTCAAGCCTGTTCGGTTGGCGGTATTGAACAGTTTTCAGTTGCAGTTTATCGGAGGATGCCTGGATGCATTCAGTGCTTGGATTAATACAATAGCATTAATGAAGTTAAGCCTCAAAGTCTTTGTACTGTTCTGTCTATGGTACACGTATTAGTGAGATAAGGAACGGGTTAACTGGAGGCAACTAATGCACATTAGAGCCTGGCAAGCTCGTTAAATTGAAAACTGCCAGCTCTTACATTAATGAGCTATCAAACGAACAATTTATGTAATAGTTACCCTAAACATTTGCCTGCCAAACAGCGTGTCAGCGCAAGCACAGCCTTTCTCCGTCATAAAGCTGAAAAGTTGGAGAATTTAGCAGGCTCAGTCAAAAACTTGGCTCATTAAACGCTTGTGTAAACAAGTTAATAGATTGATAGCTGGCAAGAAATAAATTTCATGTGACGCTCATAAAAGTTTCATTTGTGGCCTACATACCTTGAGTAACTTAATGGATTCATTTACATATTTTTAATGCGACAGAGCCAGTAGTATTATTTAATTTAAATAATTCAGCATATCGTAAAAATCGTTTCTACCATTTCATTGATATTTGATTGGCAGCTGTTGAAATTGTTTGTCTTCCCTTTAACCAAATCCTATGCATCATATTTGCATTTCTCGCCTAATTAAGAGAATATTTCCTTGGATTAATTTAACCAATTACACATATTCGAAGCGAAATTTGCAATTAAATTCGTATTTTCTGGCAGCCACTAAAGGTTGAATATAATTTTATCACAAAATCATTTTTGTGACCTTTTTGATAACCCAAATGCAAGCTTAAGTTTAAAGATTTTAAACTATTTAACAAAATAATGCAAAAACAATTAAGAAAAGCTAACTTCGGGGGGCGCCGAATTACATATACTCTTGCATATAATTTGTTACTCAATAAACAAGATTATGATACTAAGAGCATAAATTACACGAAACACCCTGTTTCGATTATATGTTTATATGGTAGCTATCAGATATAGTTGGCCGATTTTAATGAAAACTTTAACAAAGTGTTTTTATTGTTTAAAAAGAGCATGTATAATGTCAAATGTATGTAAAAAGTAATATGAAAAGTAAAATGTAAAATATGAATGAAGACCGATCTATCCTATGGCAGCTATATGATATATTGGTCCGATTTCAATGAATTTTCTATGGTGTGGCTGTATTCATATAATAGGAGCGCAAATGAAGTTTCCTTCAAATATTTTGAAAAATAGCAAAAATATGTACATATTTCCCGATCGTTCCTATGACAGCTATAGGATATAGTTGTCCGATTCCGGCCGTTCCGTCTTATATACTGTTTGCAAAAGACATAAGACTATCCTGAAAGTCCGATAACTCAAAAACTGAGACACTAGTTTACATATAAACCAACGGACAGACAAACAGACTGACAGACGGACATGGCTAGATCGACTCGGCTGGTGATGCTAACCAAGAATATATACATTCTTAATGGGTTCGGAGATGACGCCTTCATTGCATAGCAAACTTCATGCCAAAACTATAATATATAATATATATAGGTATATATAATAACAAAAGACGGCATTACGTATACGCAATTTAGGGTAAGCATAAAGTGAGGTAAATAAGAAGGGAATTCTCTAAAAATCGGAGACCACATCAATAGAGAGCGGTGTCTTAACCTTAAATAAATACCCAAAAATAATGATTTCTTGGAAAAAAGAAATCCTTGAAAATTTATGTTAGGATGGGGAAAAGTCTACATTTAACATCAATTTTCAAGGATTTCTTCTTTGGCCAATTTTAGAGAGCAAGACTTGCCCTGGAAATGTATATATTTGGCATTCAGCAGTGCATCCTTTGGTTGCCCCTCACCCGCCGCCGTTGCTTGACATAATTTGTTTAGGATTCCGCGTGACCTTTTGGGACGACCCTCAGGTGTGTGTCAGCTGCCGGCCTTGGAAGGTGGTAAGGGGGATTTGGGAAGGGGTAAACTGGTGGAAACTGAGGAAGACAAATAGAGAGAGAGATAGAGAGAGAGAGAGAAGGGCCGCCTTGGGGCAGAGACTGCGAACGCGGCAATAACTCAATGGCTAAATCAATTGACGCTCTCGGCCACTCTGGCAGCCCGTTGAGAGTGCAGTTTATACACAGTCATGGCCGACATCCTCGATAGCAGGATTCACAGCCATCCCCCCCGCCCACAGCCTCCCCCAAAAAGTTGCTCATCCAGCTGCCGTTGTTCCTGCCAATCCTTGAGTCCTCCCGCCTCCCGCCTCCACCCGCCCACCTGCCCACCTGCCCACTCGACAGCTTCAAAACAAAAAGTCAAATTGAATTACTTTTGCAACATGGCAGCGACGCCGAGGCAGCCACTCATTGTTGTTCGCAGCCAGTTGTTGTTGCCGCCTGCCATTATCCTTGTAGTGTTTCCGTACAACAGTGGCAACAGCACCTGGCCAACATGGCCGGGACTGGGAGTGGGCCGCCGCCTCCTGCATGCGCCTCCTCCGTCGCCACCAGTCCCAGTCCAGCCAAGTGAAAAGCCATTGAAAGAGATGAGAGTCCTTGCGAAGGCGGGGATATCGCGACGGACGACCTGGTGGACGGCGGCGGCGGATTGGCCAGCACTTGGCCAGCTATCTCCGAGAGGCGGCACTGCATCCGAGCAGCACACTGAGAAAAACGCTTAAGGATTCTCATTATGGAAACCCAAGTATTGGCAGTTGGTCCCCTCGGGGCAAGCCGACATTTCCCACAGGATTTTCCAAAAGGGCAGAAACTAATTGGAAATTGTTCGCAGTGTGACGTGAAGAGGGGCGACCATAAAGAAGGGAATTTGTTACGCTTTGTAAGCAAAAGTGTGCGAACTTCCGCAGGAACTGGAACAGGAGATGCAGTGGAATGTGTGTGCTTGTGAGGGGACTGAGGTGACTCGGCACTGAGGGGACTGAAGGGGGGACTCTAAGGGGACGCCAGGATTGCGCAAGGAGCAAGGGGACGCAGGACGTAGCCTTTAAACGCCGCCACACAATGGCAGCGGACGACGCGCAAACATTTCGCTGCATAAGTTTCCCCAGGAACAGCGCTGCCTCTTGCCCTTTGGTCTTGGTACTGGTACTGGTCCAGGTCCCTTTTCCTGTTCCCGCTCCCGCTGTGCCTCCTGCTACTCCTCCTGTCACCCTTTATTCTCTCTCTATATTCGCCTCCAACTTTTACCATCGTCCTTTGCCAGGCTTTGTCTGCCGACGTACAATGCAAGTTAATTCAGCACCAACTCTGGGCAACAGCTGCTCCTTCCTCCGTTGTCCGTTGTCCTCCCAACGCCCCCCGCCTCCGTTTTGTGGCAACAACTTGTTGGCGTTGTTTCCTGTCAATCTGCGTTGCCACGCCCCCCCCGGCCCCTCCGCTGTCGCTTAAGCTGCATTGTTTGTTGACAGAACCAAAAACGGGGGGAAAAAAAAAAAACAAAAAACATAATCTAAATTTTGTAATTGTCCCGGGAAAAGGACCTTGTTGCCCTGGGCCGCAGGCGGCGCACGAGGAAGTTGTGTGGAAATTGTCATCGCGATGAGACAGGAATTACTTCAGCCTCTGTCCTTACCCCGTATCCTGGAGCCTGTCCAAGACCCCAGCAGCAATCCCTCAACATGTCCCGTCTGTTATCCCGTCTAATACAATATCTTCCACTCAATTGAGTGCTGGCTGTACTCCAGCTCCTGGCTGGGCTTTCCCTTTTATCTTTCAGCTCTCCGGCTTTTAATTCTCGGCTGCCGACCTGCCTGCCTGCCTGCCTGCATATTGTGCTTTTACCAATCTCCTTTTCTTTCTCTATCTCCCTCTCTTTCTCTATCTCCCTCTTTCTCTCTCTCTCTCTCTCTCTCTCTCTCTCTCTCTCTCTCTCCCTGTTAGCCCTTCTCCATTTTGATAGCCATTTTGTAAAGCCCACAAACTGATGAATTTTTCTCATAATCCAAAAGAAAATCCCCATTTTCCAATCATAGCCTTCTGTTTTATAGTTTGCGGTGTATTTTCGTATCAGGGTGCAGCATTCTGTGCGGTTATGCTGGAGTAGGTAGGGTATTCTGGGTAGATATAAAGGAAAATACCAATATATCGATATTGTAGCGATGTTTAATCTGAAAAACCGATAAGAAATTGGTATTTTAACAATCGATATTCTGTTTGATATATAGCATAAGCTAAGCTTGGCATAAACTATTATAAAAGATAAACATAATCGGCCGAAAATAGACAAATAAATTAAATAACATTTTCGCTAATTTAATTGATATTATCGAGAATATATATACATATATACGTTGATGCACTATGGTCAGTACACTCAAGTGGCTCTTGCGAAACCAAGCATGTGCCTTTTAGGGTTAAGTGTTAATATACGGAAGATTGGAAGAAATATAGAAAAATAATGCCTGCTTGCATACAAGATGAGTTAGGATTAATGTGTTTAGGTTAGGAAGACTATCTACCTTGGAGGTTATTGTGTACAAATCATTGTAATTTGCACACAATACTCCAAAAGGTTCATGCATCCTATAATAGGATCTACAGTGGCGCAAAACTAATGGTAAATAGAATCTAGTATTTCTATTTGGTACATGGAAATTGAGCTGACCTAATAGGGCAGTACTCTCCACGTCACCACAAATCAGGTAATAGATGAAGGCCATGCCTGGCATCTATCTGGGGTTGAATAAGGAGGGTAAGTAAGGGTAATCAAAACCGCGTGAAGCGAATAGTAAAAAGTTCTTTTGAACCGATTCAATGCGTTTACTCTGGACATCCCACTGGGGACTCCAAGCGCAGGATTCGTATTCTAAGATAGGACGAACTAGCAAAGTATATTTTGTAATGACAAATTTCAAGTTTAACAAGTAAGAAAAGCTAACTTCGGGCGGAACCGAAGTTTATATACCCTTGCAGATAATTTGTT
>JAEIIU010044169.1:0-19969 GCA_018874675.1 Drosophila baimaii
AAAGTTTCATAGCGATAGCACAACTATAAGTATTTATGGCAGCGGCTCCATACAAGCCCGACCACTGTGCGACGGCCTGCAATATGAATGACAAACGAGTTGCCATTGAATTATTCAGCTTACAAGTCCGTGGTATGGTGTGGCCAATGAATATGGCCAGTTTAGTGGGCCTTATATGGCCAAAATGTGCTCAAAGCTGAGCTTAGCCTAAATGGCAACAAAATTGTGGCTGCATAAGTCGAAAGATATGATAGAGATGGGGCTGAAATAACAAATAAATACTGAAACAAGCAATTTATGTATTAATTTATACAGAATTTATACTGAAGATTTCATGGAAATATGTGGCTTTCTTAGAGAAACCCTTAAAAACAAGTCTTACAAAAGTTGTAACCAAATAAACCTCACTATAACTCTTTGCATATAAGCAAGTAGACCTCAAAATATGATGCAATGCTAATGATGCTCCCGCCTGCTCTGAGACTTTTAATTATTTTATCTTGCATTTAATAGGAATGCGAAATAAATTACAATGCCAGGCGATCACAATGCGTTACTCATTATAGGCGGCAGTGAGTCAGTGAACCAACACGCCGAGAAGTGTTACTAATCCGGGCACACGGAAAGTGCATTAATTGTCATGGAAGTTTCCAGTTCGCCAGGCCAGCAGGCAGGCAGCCAGCCAGCCAGCCGGGCAGGTGTGCCTGCTGATGGGCGCATAAGTAATCACTACACCGCGGCACTTTGCCACTTGTGCTGGCATTCGATGGAAATCGAATTGAAATGCAATTCGCAGCGACGACAAACCGCAGCGATCCTGCGTTATCCTGCGCTATTGCCTGGGTTGCCTGGGTCGCCTGGTTGCCTGGTTGCCTGGCATTCAATATCCTGTGCAAGGCCAAGCTACGAAATCGAATTTGCATCGCGGCCCGCCAGTGTCACCGCAGGATTCTGCTGTCATCAAAGTGTCAGATCCTGTGGAACATTGATGATGATATTGGCCTCGCTTCAATGGCCAGCAGGGGGCAGTCCGACCTTTGCCCCTCCGCACTCCTGCTCCTGCTCCACAGTGTTCTACCCTCAATTAGGTCACTCAAGGGTGGCGGCACTGGGTGGTGCTCGAACAGAACAGCCTTGTGGTGGCGCCTCCACAAACGCAATTTCGTTGCACACGCACACACACACACAGTGTGCACACATTTCAATTTTCGGGCCGAGCGTCGCTTCCGGTGTTTCACTGCTGGATTTTTGGTTGCCACTGCTACAACTGCCTGCCCCCCAACTCACTCACCTTTTGGCTCCACCTGTTTGATTCTGTATGCCAGTGATTTACGTCTGTTTGTTTATGTTGTCCTTTGTTGGCATGGCCCCCGCGGTGTCGGTGGGAAGCGAGTTCAGGGGGGAAAAGGCATCAGGTTTAATGCCATATACTTAAAAGTTCTCTTTGGCTTATAGAGGACATCATTTGACTATTAACTTAAGAAATTAAATAGTATTTTAAGCTATAATATGCTTCACTTTTTGTAACTATATTCCTATTAAAACGCACAATTCTTTAGAATTGAAAAAGGTGAAAGAAAAGTTGGTTTTTGCTAAATGAAAAGTACGTGCCTTTTTCTACATCAAAGCGGATGTTATTTGCCAAAGGAAAAGACGAAAGCTGACACATTGGTTTATTGATGGTAATTTCAAACCTTCAGAAGATCAATTATGTATGTAATTTATTTGTAAAATAATTATTTGGCTAAAAAATATTGACTTTAGGCAACAAAAACTTGTCAAGCTTGCCGGAAAGTTATAAAGTCACAAGTTATATATGTATAAAATAGTTCCAAAACATAAAAGTCAGCATTAATATTGTTAAGGGAGTATAAAATAAGGTTCTTATAAATAAATATGTTTAATTTATTTACTTAAATGATGAAAGTAAAAGTAAATAAACAAGTAATTGAGAATTCAAACTGTTTACAATTGTTGGCAGCTCTACTTAATAATAAATAAGCCATTTCTGTCTTTATTTAGCTTCAAAAACAAACAATTGAATAAATAAAAGACATTTTAACACATTGTTTACTTAAGAAAACAAGCAAGACAGCGTATTGAGCAGTGAAAAATGATTAATTATTTCAATAACAAACGATGACAAACAGATTGCAGGAAACTAGAGCATCAAAGATTTGCAAAAATTGAAAAGAAATGAAAACCTGAGCAGACCTTTTCCTAAAATAACTAAATTTACGCTGAACTGGGTACCTTACATATTTTATGGCATACCTTTAGGCAACCTTTTTGGTGGATTTCAAAATCCTAGTGATTTTCGTAGAACTCTCAATAATGTTTGCTTTCCAGAAAGCCTCCTGTGAGTACCTTAAAAAAGTAAGAAATATTTGGCGAAATATTCCCCTTAGAAATGTTCCTACTCTTTATTTCTTCAGGTATACATATGTATATATGTGGTTCCTCCCCGAAAAGGAAATCCCCCAAATAATTGTCCAAATTGCTTTAATGGATTCCTTGGAGCCGTGAGCAATTAGCAGGCCATTTGCGATTGCCGCCAACATAATTGTCACTGCTTCCCATGATTTCCCCTTGATTAGCATCGCACGTCGCACACTCGTAAACAACAAAGTACACGCACACGCGAAAACTCTTTGGGGCGTCGCACAAGTGTAAAAGCAAAACGTACAACAAAAAAAAAACAGCAAAAACAGAGCTGCAAAAAAAAGGAGGAAAAATGAAAATGGGAAAAGGGAAAATTTTGCCCGAAGGTCTGCCAGCTGCAGAGCAGCAGCAGAAATTACAAAATCTGATTTGACACGCAAAGCCACAAAGTGAACAAAAACGACAATAGCCCGTAATGGTAGCGAAACAACAAAACAGGACAAAACGGGGGGCGTGGCAGTGGCAAGATGGGGGGGGGGTTGCCAGAAGAAAGGGGGGAGGGGGGGGGGGAAATGAGGTGGAGAATTGGTTGAACGGCGGAGAATGCCACTGCCACTGCTGGCAACTCAAAAATTATTGGCGTGCAAAAGCGTTTAGCGGCAGCCAGATTATGTTTGTGTTTATGCTGCCCTCCGATGACGACCAGTCAAGGTCATCGAGGGGTGGCGAAAAGGGGGGGGGTATATATATATTTCCTAGGGTATGAGAAATGCGGAACGTAAACGGGAACGTGGAATTTTAACCAGGTGAAAGGCGAGCAAGCGAATTCACAAAGGCAAAGATGCACCAGCCACCACTTTGACCATAAACTTTTCCCCAAAGGTTGACTCTGACATCCATTAAATGGTTATGTTTATAGTATGATCAGTATTTCTATATACTTTTGATGTAACTACAAAGTATTAAAGTAATCCTATTATGTAGCAGTTACCTGTAGAAGATACTCTCTTAAGTACTTTACCTTTTTTGTACAGCATTTTGTATTCTTATAATATGAAATATTTATATTAATTTATGCCCAACTCCAACTACCAAGTCAATAGATACTTTTTAGCGTTTGGTCAGCCGCCAGCCAATAAATATATTTTGCAAAAAGTTGGCTGGCAACTCATAATCGTATCAACGTGCTCTTCTTTTTTGAAATTGCAACCTGAACTTTTAATTGCGGCTTTTTACTCTGAGTGCACAGCAGAAGCATGTCAAATATACCTATGTATATTTTGTTCAATATTTACTACGTTTTTGCCAGGGAACGAGGTCAAACAACATGTCACAGGGATATGCATTGCATACATTGTTGATTTTGGCGACCTTTGCACTTTTTAATTAAATACTTTTGGTTGACTCTCTTTTATTACTTACCAAGGATAACTCAGACCAAGTTTTCATAATGAACTATTTTAAATGTATATGCTTTAAGGCCTTAATATCTCATGAACTAGAAGGGCTGGCCATTTTATTTATAGACAACAATTTAGGTGTACAAATCAGATGCTATTAGGGTTGTGACCTTAATTTCTGCCAGCTCCCTCATTCTTTTTGTAAATCAAGAGAATGTGTGGGGTTAAGCACTTGTTTGTATATACATTTTATGAGATTATATTTAGGTTGTATCCTGGATTTTGAAATTTGTATATTTTCTAGATACTTCTCAAAATCCAAACACCTTCGGTTCTTCACTCGAGTCAAAGCTTTCATAGCTCTAAGAGCACAACGTTCATGGAATAAAATAGATAGTGAATACATTGCATTAGGGATGGCAGCATACTTCGATTATTTACACGAAAGCCGATTTATATATCGATATTTTAACGTTGCATGCGCGCCTTATCGATATTCTGTTTCATATATCGAAATAACCAAAGAAGATTCCATGCTTAGTTTAAGCTATAAATTTCAATAAAATTAAAAGTAACTCTATTCAATAAAATAAAACAAATAATTTAAACAAGTAGTTTAAACATCTTAACCTCAAATGCGATATTTTTCAATAACAAACTTAACGATATTATCGATATGACATTGAATGCGAAATTTTTATCGATGTGCTCTTCCTCTTCATAAGATAATTCAAGAAAGTCAACTGCCTTTTTGTGGCTAGCACCATTTTTGGCACCTCTCTTTGGCCAGGATCTGAGTTCCTATGGCTTTTCCATAGCTCTTGGGATTATAGCCGCCAATGAAATCAAGTGTGAACGTCGAATCCCTCCTCTACCCCCCCCCCCNTTATTTGCATTTTGGCCTTGAAAAAATGCCAGCCCGTGGCCGTTGCATATGGCCAAAAACATTGTCGTCGTCGTCGCCGTTGCGCGGCCATTGTTGTTTCGTTAACCGAATTGCCCTTGATGGCTTACTGGCTTATGGATTTGCTTGCTGGCTTCGTTGGCCAAAAGGGTTGCCAGCAAATGGTGCTGGCTGCCTGTCCGCCTTCTGCTTCCGTTTCCAGCTTTCCCACACCCTCCAAAACCCCACCAAAAAAAAAGGAGCCTTGACATTTTTAAAACACATCGCTCGCTGGATGGCCTTCCCCCGTTTTTGTTTGTGCAGTTGCCTCCCTTTTCTTTGTTCGCGTCCTTGTCGCTTATTTGCGTTTCCTTTGCCAGCAAAAGCCGTTAAATGCGCTTTTGCACTTTGTCCCACCTCCCCCTTTCAGCCCGCCGCCGCCCCCTGTTTATTCATTACGTTCGTTCATTGTCTTGTTCTGCGCCAAAGTTGATTTGCAAGCGGATGAAGAAGGTCAAGGAGCAGGAGCCAACACAGCCAACACAGCCAACACATGTGCCTGGCACATGGCACTTGGGCGAGAAAGTGGGCGGAAATGGATGTGGCACGCAGAATGCGCGGCAAACTTGAATCTCCTTTTGGATTCAGCGAAATATATCGATCGTATTTATAGCTGGCGGATCAAGTGATTAATAATCCTTGTAGCTGTTTTTGTCATGGCAAACATAATCGATTTTTTAGTTATTTACCTTGAGTATTTATGTAGTAACCAGCTCTCATATATTCTTTTGGTTTCTGCTCCCAAGAATAAAGTGAATAAACCTAAAAGAGCGGCCTATTCCTATTTGTTGCTCGTGTGAGTCCGATCGGGGAGAAAATGCGAAGCTCTTCAGAGAGTATAGCTAAACAAAAAATGCCTGTACTTTGCCGGCAAAGCGTAGAAACGTAGAATGATAAAAATATAGGACCCACACATGCATACCTGCCTAAAAGATCTTTCTGAAAAGCAAAGCTCTCTCAGAGAGTGAAACTCATGGGCCGTTGTTGCTGCCATGCTTGTACATTGCCGGCAAAGCGTAGAAATAAGCTTAGATGAAAAAAAGAGAAGACCCGCTTAAAAGATCTTTTCGAAAAGCAAAGCTTTCTCAGAGAGCGCATCTAAAAAAAGCTCTCTCAAGCGCTTGTACATTGCCGGCAAAGCGTAGAAAAGAGAACGATGCAAAGATAAGGCATACATACACAGATCTTTCCGAAAAGCAAGACATTTCAAGAGAGCAAACAGTACACTCGTATCCAAAGCAGGAGCGCAAAAAGAAAGAGCGAAATGGAGCGGTTCCTGCGATTTCCTTTTTAATGAGGTTCCCGGACAAACCGGTTTTCTGTGAACTTTTAATCAAACAGAACCGATCCCCCTCTTTCGATCTCTGGCTATAACAGCAATAACTCAACACTATTCCACGATACTAGCCTCTTTGAAATTTCCCCAAATTGTCACATTATCCTGACCCTCCTCATACACGCATTTCCTACGCACTGTAGTTAAAGTGTATCATCCCGACAAGGCCCACACTTGTGGCTATTATTGTTACCATCATCGGAGTAATTATCGTCACTATCATGGACACAATCATTGTAATGGGCGGGCAACACCCATTCGACGTTCCATCCGTCTCGGACAAGAGGACCATGCCAGAGACCAGACCAAACCAAACCAGACCCAGACCAGACCAGACTATTCCGTAGGCGTCGATAATTGTTCTATTAGGCAAATGAGTTCAGGAGGCGCACAGGTAGCGCTGCTACAGGTAACAGGTAACAAGGTGGCGGCCCTCATCCTGTTATGGCGGCGACGACGACGATGCCTCCTCCTGTCCTCGCCCCGTGGATTTGCCAGCATGCATTTGTGTCAAGGTTGTCGAGTGGTCAACTGGTAACTGGTCAGCCAGCAGCTGCCTCACGTCCAGCGGGAAGGCCCTTGCGGATCAAGATTCGGATGCCACCAGTTAGGGCGGAGGGCGGGCCTCCACTTGATGAGCAGCTCGGGAGTATGGTTATGATAATGCTGATGATGATGATGGCAATGGGCTCGCGATGGTGATGATGATTGTAGTGCTGCCGCTGCTGCTGGTGGCAGGCTCAAGTGCAGTACGAAACTTAAACATGCAAATTATGGTTATGGAAGTGGCAAGTGGCAAGTGGGAATAAGGATGGGGGTATGGGGAATGATGGTGTTGGCTCGCAGGTTGTTCTAGGAAGTCGTTAGTGAATGGGGCTGGTCGAGAACAACTATATTCACTTAACTACCCACGATATTGTACAAGCGTAGCGTAATAGACTCTCATTAAATGCCCTTAGATACCCACTAGAGTTAGTTACTAGCAAGGTTGGCCATCAAAGTGCTACCAAAAATAGCCTGAATTATGCAAATACTTTCATAAATTGTATGAAATTGAGATGGAAATTAATCAATGAAGCTTTCCAATTATTTTCTGATATGTTTAATGTTAAGGAAACTTATCGGGAAACCCAATTCGAGTTGGTTTTATCGTAAAGTAATTGCCAAACCTTTGGCAATCAGTTAAAACTTAAAGATATTCGACAAGTTTTACTTATGCAAAATATCACTATTTGTTAATCGGATATATAACCGTGAGAAAACCTGTCTGACACTATATTTTTTGTTTGTTTGTTTATTTATTTGGAAGGGGAGACTGGCAGTGAAGAAATTAATCTGGTAAATGTCATTTAAGCTAAGCAGGTTTAGCTTTTTTTGATTTCAGAGCATTCATTTTGACAGCAAAAAGCAAGCTCATAATTTAAGTCATACAGTTTGCATTTAAAAACGCATAAAATTACACAAAAGCATGCTTTATTTACTTGCAAAATATATCTATCTAAAGTTAAGTTTTAAAGTATTCTCTATATTTTTTTAGAATATGTATTTCCCTGCTGTTTATATATATATTTTAGGTGTATTTGTATTTCAAATGAATTTATTTCAAAAGCAAAACTAGGCAAGATCAATGGTTAGTTTTAGGAAATAAATTCCAAGAAAGAAAGTTGATGAACTTATGCTCAAAATGTCTGTGACATGTCTGACCAATTAAAATTCTTTATCAAGCAAAGATTAAGTATTTCAAATACCCTTTCCCTTCTCCTGCATAGTTGAGTCACCTTTTGTTTTTGTTGTTTTTTTGATAGATGGCCAGTCTAGCTTATTTCCGACTTCGATGTGCTCGATTAATGGCTGGGAGCTGTCGGCGGGCTGCATTATCGCTCTCCTCCATCGATGCGTTCCATTCGCAACAACCTCAACAACCTCAAGAACCCCGACGACTCTGCCCACGGATGGTAGATGGTTGATGGTTGATGGTTGATGGGCCCGATGGCTGGATGGTATTATATATGTGCTATATGGCATTGTCTGGTGTGGAATGGTGTGGCAGCATAATGTGCTATGGAGTGGTGGTGTCTCTATCGGTCTCATTTGCATGGTTGGGCGACTTCTTGGCCGGACTTGCTCGTCGTTCCTTTTCGGTGAGATGGCAACGGAATCGGGGATCGGTTGGCGATCGGTGGGGGGGAGGGTATGGGGTTCAGTTCAGTTCGGTTCAGTTTCGTTCCGTTCTCACGTCCGTCGTGGTCGCCTCATCATCATCGGAGGCTTCTTCGCGCTGCCCTGGTCATTATAATTTTCCATCCATGTGCGGGCAAGCGTGACCGTTCTGACTTCATTATTCCACCGCTGCAAGAGCACTGGAAGAAAAATTAGATACTCCTGTTCTACTCTAGCCAAGATACTTACAAAAAAATTTAATAAAAGTTAGTTTTCAAAATATTTTTATTCATTTTTTTCAATTCAAAAAGTTACACAAACCCAAATTTCAACATTTTCTGGTTACAAATATATTTGGGGTTGATTTTAATAGATTTTTTTGTGTGATGAACACGAATCTGTTGTTGTAAATGGTCCATCACAGCAGGATTTTAATACAAAAAAGACAGAAACAAAGAAAAAATTTATGAACTTTACTATGAAAGTAAAAGAGTATGTTGTTTATGAGGATTTCAGATTTATTTCCTATTTAAAATCTTCTCCCTTCTCCTAGAATATGTGATTTTCTACAGTGTACCGCCTCACCGCTCAGCTGTTCGCCGTCGTGTGTGTCCGCTTCCATTTCCGTTCCGATTGTGTCGCTCTTGGTGTGCCAAAAAAAAATCTCACGCTCCGCAAAAGTCGAAAAAAGGTACTGCTGGCGAGTCCGTGCTCGAGTCCGGGTAACAACGTGTACCGTGTATCCCCGCCACTTCGGAGGAGGAGGAGAAAGAGCCAAGCGAGCGAGCGAGCGAGCGGCAAACAAGTTTGCCAACAATGGATGGTCAAGAGCTTGATAAATTTGGCGCAGCGGGCAAAATGCATAGGAAAATAGAAAACAAATTAGATATTGCCGTTTTCACCGCTCTCCACACTCTACTTTCCGCTCTCCACCACTCTCCACTCTCCTCCACGCTCTTCGCAGCGCATTTTCTTCCCGAAAAAACTTTCTCCGCTGCGTCCGGCTTGTTTGTGCCTGCCCTTAATGGGCCAAGATACAAATGTATCTGCATCCGAATCTGACACTGCAACAACTGCATCTGTATCGGCAGTTTGAATTAGGCTTTGTAAAAAAAAATACTAAAAATGTAAAATAAATTCATTTTTTCTTAGCAAAAGCAAAAAATTAAATTCTAAATTATAAAGTATGTATCTATAATTTAGGTATTAAAGATATATAGATATTATATAAACTCAGATTACAAAGGTTTACATTTTAAGCTTTTTAAGAAGGTTAAAAAATACCTGAAAAGCTTTTAAATAATATACCAAGGCATTTTTAACATCATTTAATCAACTTAAGATCAATATCTTTAATATCTTTTATGTCTTTACATTATATTTAACATATTTTGAAAGCATAATTGCAGTATTTCGATTTGAGCAAGCTAAGTACCGACTCTTTCATGATCGAGGCTTATTTCTTATTACTTTTTTATACTTTAATAGTAAATATGAACATAAGGAAGGCTAATATGGTATATGAATGGCAACGACAGTGTCCCTTTTTTAGCTGGTCTCTGCTGCTTTTGGGTGATTCACTCGCATGACTCACTTGGGTCACTTTAGATCCCAGAACCCACAGCCCACACAAAAATAAGTAAATACAAAACAAACAAAAAATAAAAAGGAAAAAAATAACGAAAACCATAATAATTATCAACGGGACATTTGGGCACGCGCTGCGCTCGAATCCAAAACCGAATCCGAGAGTCGCCGTCGACGCCGCCGCCTTCGGCCCGCACTTTCTACCAGTTTTTTTTTTTTCGGCTCTGTCATTTCTACGGCCTCTTAACTTGGCTATCTTATCAGCACCCGACACCGTGTGTGTATGTGCAAAAAAAGAAAGAAAAAAAAAAACAATGGCAAACAGATTTCGTTAAACAAAACAACAACAATGCACAAAAAATAACTACGGCAATCCATATAGAAAACGCAATTTATCTTTATCAACTGGGGAATGAAAAACAAAAAAAAAAACAAAAGAAAGCAATACAAAAATAATCACACGAAACGTAATTTAACAATTTTCGCCTTACAAAGTGCTCACAAAGTGTACATCGAGATCAAAGAGGTCTCAGTTCGTAATTCTTATCAACAAATGCAGTGATTTCGCTGCCGTGGTTAGATCACAGCTGGGGGAAAAAGCAAACAATGACAAGCTCTCGAAAGTATGACTAAAATAACTTTAGGTATTTAGTTGTTTACATTCTTCAAAGACTACCAAAAGCTTGGTATTATATTCATAATAATTAGAAGTATAGATTCAACACTATTCTACATTTTTCTTCTTTTAAATTTTAACTATCAGACAACTTAGTTTAGCTGTAAAAAATATTATATATGCAAAAGAAAATATTACTTTTTATGCTTTGAACATTTTTTTATTAAGCTTATGTTCTGAAAAATGTTTTTCACATTGTTATTTATTAGTACGATGAGCTTTTCTTTGCTGACTCTAGTTCTAGACACGTTTATTATGCCAAGAAACTTTATAAGTTTTAACGATCAATAGCAATCTCAATATTTCGTATTATCAGTATGTTGCTGAATTCCTACTTGGGAATTTTAGATACACTCCGTGCAATAACTTTGCTATGGAAGTAAAGTACTTTGCTATTTTTAAGTAAATAAAATAAAACTTTGTGCATCCTATGAGGAAGTACTAGGAGTGCAAGTCAATTTCTAAACTGAGTGGAAAAAGTGTTGTATAGTTTTTCAATTGAATTAAAGTCTTTATCTTTGCTTTCTTGCTGTTGCTGTTTGCCTCGATAACTCAATTCAAATTTATTCCGATCGAAAGAGCCCTCGTCGCTGGCGAGGATGTGGCTGGGGAGACGAAGGATGTGAATGAAAATGAGACTGAGCATGGGGATAAGGATAAGGATGAGGATGTGGATGCTGATGATGATGATGGCTCCCTTGCTGACATTTTGGTCACTCCCTTTCTTTGGCAATTCCCCGGCATATACTGTGTTTTGTATGTAGTTTTCCCCCGTGGGACAGCTCCTTTATTTTTTATAAAGTTTGACAGGACTTGTCGCTGGTTTTTGATTTTTAGGTGTTGTCATTAATTGTAGAGGGTATATTGTCAAGTACTATGTATTGGGAATTACATTAGAGACTTCATGAGATTTGGACAAATAAAGAGAAGGATTAATTTTAAGTTAAACCTTACTTTATAACACATTTATAAACCCCTTTACATTTGCATATATTTATAATGATATTCTCTAAATTTAAGACTTTAAAATCACTTAGGAAACCTCCACTGACTTTTCCTTTGTTTACTCTGCGAGATTTCCTCTAGATTTTCTCTAGATTTCCTCTACATTTTCTTACATCTTCCCAAGAACTTAAAGGTATTTCTAAAGTAAACTCTGTGAAAAATCCACAGATAGATAGAGTCGAAATCCTCGGAATTTGCTGGATTAACTAACGGGTATTGTGGAAGTCGGAAAACTCGCGACTACTGTTATTGCGATTTGGATTTTCTTTTTTATTGGCCAACCCCCCCTTCCGCCCAATACCCCCACACTGTTGCCCCAACCTACCTACCATCAACCATCGAACATTCCCGAGAGAAAAATAGAGTGACCCGAGAGCCAAAAGAGAGAGAGCTCGCACTTCGGCTCGCCTCGTGGCGACATCCTTTGACCAATCAGAGAGCAGCTTGGCCGCTTCGTGAGCCCCTTCGGTAGTCGTGTTGTTGTTGCATAATGACCAAAAGGCGACGGACAACGACAAGTGTTGGCCCCCAACAACAACAACAACAACAACAGTAACATGGAACAACACTGGCAAAAACCCAAAAAATTTGGC
Organism: Drosophila baimaii; assembly: GCA_018874675.1. Classification (NCBI taxonomy): domain Eukaryota; kingdom Metazoa; phylum Arthropoda; class Insecta; order Diptera; family Drosophilidae; genus Drosophila; species Drosophila baimaii. Next base: position 12,083 of record JAEIIU010044169.1, read on the forward strand.
CGCATAATGTAAAATCGCTTACAACACACACACACACACACAAAGCACATTGTACGCCCGCTTAGAGCGAACGAAGAACGAAGAGCGCGACGTTGGGGACAACAACAACTATATGGTGGGGGGCTCTCGTACAACGCTCGGCTCTACTCGGGTGTCGGTCGGCTGCTTCATGGCATAACTATATTCGGGTATAACCATCAGCTTCATTGAGGACGTTAAGCAAGCGCTCGAAAGATATGCCCAAGTGAACGTCAGAACGAATAACGTCCTCAAAAGAGAGAGAGAGCAGCTCTTACAATGAGATCATACCCTCATACAGCTGTAGCATGGGGCTGGCTTCTGGCGACAGAGCGGCAGTGCTGCTTTACCTGTCGAACCGTTACAACGCGTCAGCGCAACGCGGACGCGCGCCAGAAGAAGAAGAAGAGGCACTAGCAACACGCATTGCATCGCCGCAGCAGCCGAAAAACACAAAAAAAAAGAAAGAAAAACAAAAACAAAATAAAGTAAAAAAAAAACACCGCAGCAGCAGCGACTGCGGCAGCAACGTTGCATGTAAAGCTTTGTGTGATTTTTTGTTGTTTTTTGCCCAGTGTTTTACATCTCTTTTTTTTTGCGGTGTCTTCTCGTGTTTTGTTGTTTTTGCTTTCGTCGCAGACAACAAAAGTGGCAAAGTTTTCGCCGCGGAATTGCTCATACGCCCCGTCTCTCGCACACACACACACGCGGAGAGCCGACAGCGCGCGCGTTTTGTGTGTGCTTTTTTTTTTTTTGCTGTGTGTCGCTGGTGACGTGCAAAAAAAGCAACAAAATAATAATAATAAAAAAGAAGAAATAATAATAAAAAACAAAAGCAAAAGCAGAGCAACTACAAACAACAACAACAAATACAACAACATCGGCGGCGAAAAAAAAGTGGGCAGCAGAAATGCATTGAAATCAAAATCAAAACAAAAGAGAGAAAAAACAAAACAAAACCAAAATCAAAATCGAAATCGAAAAATAAATAAATCATTTATTATTAAAACATTGCAAAGTAAGCCTCCACACACGCACAGGGACTGGCTCATCAACACACACTCGAAACACACACCAACACACACAGAGAGAGAGGCAGCCAGATAGAGCAACAAGTTTGCGTGCCACAAAATTTCCATTCGGCAATTTTTATTTGCGTTTTGTGTTTTTGTTTGTTTTCCGTTTTCTGTTTTCATTTTTCTGGTTTTCAGTCAGTTTAGTAAGTAGTAGTAAGTGTGATTGCATTGCTCATTTATTATTGAAATGATTATTTTATCAGCGAATTAACTTTATCTTGTTTTTCTTTCCGTTCGTGGAAATCATAATAATAAGAAACATATACATATGTATGTACATATTTAAATGCGCCACACTTGGAGTTGCAATTCAATTGAAATAATATATCAAATGTCAGACATTTCTTTACTTGGAACTTGAGGGTTTGCACCTTTTTTTTCTGCTTAATAGGCTCTGGCATGAGGTCTTTTCAGCTGGAAAAACTGCAAGTGTTGGCTGAAATAAATTATTTAAAAACTACAAGCATTTCCAGCTTATAAAGCAACTCATTTCGGTCTAAATCATATGATGTTTTTGTGGGAATTCAGCCCTCTTTGTACACACATATGTATTTACCGAAGAATATACATATTAGAGGAGTACTTGTTGCATATTTATGATATTTTGGCAGTATTTATGCTTTTATATGCTTATTAATTGCTATTTTTATATAGAAAACACTGTTTTTATTGGGGTTCTTCGGGTTTATTTTGTTTGCTAAACTATTCAAATAGGCTTGGGCATAAGCAAGGGTAAATATCTTTAAATAGACCCAAGTATTATACCATTTCTTTAGTTTTTTTGTACTATTATTACAGAAAGTAGACTTGGGCTTACATAACTTAAAGCTACTGGGGAAGCCCTGGCATCTAGGGCCTTTTGCTATATATTTTTCTTTGGTTTATTTTTTTGTTTAGTGTAATTTGAACTTGGAATGACCAAAAATATCGATACTACATCGATAATATGTACGAAAGTAGATATATAAATCGATATTTTAACGTTGTTCGTGCATTAAATCGATATTCTGTTTCATATATCGAACTCTGCCACAAAAGAGTCTAAGCTTACATAGTTTAAACTATTAATCTTGGAATGAAATATAAATATCAATTTAAATACTTTAAATATAGTTGGTAAAAAGAGTAAATTAAATAAAGCCTTAGGATATTTCTTCCTTATTATCGATAATATCGATATTTTAACGTTAACTTTGATATTTTGCGATATTTACAATTCAGATAATTCGCTATTTTTGATATGATATTAAGCTCTATATTTTTAGCTATATATCCTATAGGATTTTGCTATTGATATACATGCATTCCTAACTTAAACTGATCATAAGTTGTCCTTCAGAAATGACAGCATCTTTTAACTTTATGTGGCTAGATAATTTATTTGTTTGCTAGTTTAGAAATGCTAGAAAGTCTAAATTAATTAAGCATCCTTAATGTGATCTTTCGGCTTAAATCTCTATCTAAAAAAAACACCCTGACTTGATCAAATAATTGCTAATTCTAGGCCTTCTTCTTAAGGTTTCCTAAGCTCTAAAGTTTAAAACATAAACTCTTGTTAAAGCATTCATATTTGTTGACATTTTTCTGGGGCTTGGTTACCCCCTCAACATTCTTTGTCTTCTATTGTCCTCCTCATGCATACATATCTCTCTGTATATATGTATATATAGTTCATATAGTTCATATAGTATGCTAGGAACCCGGGGCCATGTGGACACTGCCAACAGTTGGCGTATCTGCTTAGATCCAGCCCCTGCCCCGCTGCCTCGTCCTTCTTTATTCTCTCTGTTTCTGTTTTGAGCGCTAAGTACAAGAGCAAAGTAGTATCCTTCTGCCGCCGCCACCGCCGCCGCTGCTGCTGCAGCACACACCTTTGCACTTTAATTCCTGCCGTCTTATTTAGCATCTGCGCCGGGTGTTACTTGAAAAAAAAAAAAAGGAAAATAAAAATAAATAAGGGAGAGGGTGAGGGAGCGAGCGGGAGAGCGACAGCAACAGCAGCGGTTTCAATGTCAATAAGAAGCGTCGCTCACACACACACTCGCACACACACATGTGGCCTGTGCACGCGTTCAGGACGTGCACACGTACGCACACACACACACACACACACTCGAGAGCAACAGTTCTTATATCCTTCGGCTGGTTTATCCTTCTTCTCTCGATTTCACGCTCGTTAAGCCGGCCGCTCTCTCTCTCACTCTCTTGCGCCTCTTACCTGCTCTCCTGCTCCTGCTCCTGCTCTTGCTCTTGCTCCTACTCCTGCTCCTACTCCTGCTCCTACTCCTGCTCCTGCTCCTGCTCCTGCTCCTGCTCCTACTCCTTATCCTTCCCCCTGCCCTGGCTCCTTGTCCCTTGGCTTATTGTTGTTATTATACGGGACCGAGTGTCATATGTGGCGAATGCGTAATCCGGAGAGCACTCTTCTTTTCTTTTTTTTTTTTATTTGTTAGGGGTGAGAGCCTTGCAGGGTTAACGGGGTCCTCCTTCCCCTTACCCTTCCGCCTTTGTTTCCTGATCATAAGACACACGTTCTCGATCAAGGATAACTCGAGCATGATATAAAACTGGCCTCTGGAGGGGAAAATAAATATGAAATTCTGATAGGAAAGCAGCTAAATATCTTACTTAACTTGTATATATTTATAAAGAAGTTTGTATTAAGGGCTTGATAACCCAGGGATAATATAGTAATATATATTAAGCTAATTGAATGTAAAAGTAAGTAGTAAGGATGTCCAAAAAATATACCAATACTTTGAAAACTCTATTACTGCCACAAGTATCGATTTGTCGCTATGGGTTCCTCGATTTTAGGGCAGAATGATTGAATAATCTTTGTTATTTTAAATGTTTTTTAAAAGCAGAAGTCGTCTGCTTTAATTGCTTTTAGCTTTCCGTGCTTCTATTCTATGTCAATTAACTGGGAAATTAAATTACCTGAATTACCTGGGCTGCCTTGCAGTTCTCAGTCTCTGTGTGTGCGTGTGTGAGCTCTAAAGTTTTGCAATCTTGGCTTGTCCACTGGATTTTTAAGGGTTGTGGACACCCCTACTCAAAAGCACACACACACATAGGGTTATATATATATATATATATATAGTGACTTGTGGAACTTGTTTTGCCTGCGACGCACTTTGAAATGTCCTTGAACGCGACGGCATTTGATAGTTGCTTTTTGTGTGTCGGTGTCTCGGTGTTGCTGTTTTTGGCACTGCCCTACTCTATACATTATATATTATATATATACACTATATATTTTATATATACAAACAGATATATGTCTGTTGTTTTGTGTGTGCGCCTTGGATTTTGTCAAAAATTTGCATTTTGCAGCCGCACAACAACAGAGAGTTACCAAGCCAAGTCCAAGTCTAGTTGAGCCGCGTGGAATCGATTCGATTGGCAACTCATAAATAAACATGAGTTGCTCGCTGGCTCACTGGCTCACTGCCTGGCTGGCTGGCTGGCTCGATCGTTAAGCGGCAAACTGCACATGTTCTCTGGAAGCACCTATTCCCCCATCCCTCCCAGCTTTTACAAATCCCCACAATAACATCCATAGACCATAAAGAATCGACATAACTGTGGCACTATTGTAAATGCAATTAACTGTTGTTCTCTGCCACTGCTGCTGCGCAATTGAATGTCGTCGTCGTCGTCGTCAGACATTGGATAACCAAAGGGGTTGCAGCAGGGGGCACAGGCATAGGCTATATAGGCTATATAGTATGCGATTTAGGGACAGTTCGGCGGCACACGTCAACTCTATATACGGTATAGAGCTATTATAGGCGGCTGGGTCGGTTGGCGTTTTGGTACCATTTAGATATCATCTTTGTGGGGCAATTTTCAATTTAGTAAACAAACCTCACGCGTCACGTGTCACAGTGAATTTTCTTTTTTATTTTTAACCTTTTTTTTTTTTTGTTTTGTTTTTGTTGAGCTCAACTTCGTTTTTACTGCGCAATTGTTTGGTTGATTATTTAGTAATTACACAACTTCGTGTAAATTAAAACGGATTATTCATTAAAATTGATCATCAACATATTCTTGGGGTTCCTTCGGTAATTTTACCTTATTTTGCTTACTCGAGGGTAAAAGGTTGCTGCAGGGAGGGCACCATAAAATTTCCAAGTAGGAATTAAGCGTCACTTTACCACTCAACAATATTGAAGTACTAATGAGGTTTCTTGGCTGAAAACTGTAACATGTGTCTAACTACAAGCTTATTTTCGGTCAACGATATTAGTGTGTTTTGGCTATAGAGTTGGGTTTCGATTTATCTCATATTTAAGTTTTTTATTACAAACATTTGTTACTTAAATAAGGTATAATTTTAATAATTAAATCAGCGTTGGGCATAAGAGAACAAAAAACGGATTAGTCAGACGAAAACTACAACAATAACCAAAGAAAAATGTTCCAGCAAATGATCTTCATGTGGGTCGCCCCTTCTACGCATTTTGTTTTTGTTTTCTCGACAATCCGCCTCTCGTAGGCTTAATTTCAGTAGCATTGTTTTGGTAAAATTTTACGGAAGGCTGAACGCAATCCACAGGGTCTGAAATATCACTGCCTGTCCATCTAGGACTTAAAGTATTGATTTCTTTTTAGAGAAACATTAATCGTTAGCATTTTAAATTTTATATCTCATGTTTCTAGCTCTTCTGTGTCGCTTCTTCACTCGCTACTCGTTGCTTTCTACTCGTTAGTATTGCAACTTATAATGTTTAAATATCAAGTCTTAAGGAATATGTCAAATGATCATTTTAATAATTAAATTAAATTAAAGATATCACTCTTTTGATTAATTCATTACTTGGAAAAAATTCTCTTTGGATCGCGGTGTTACTCTTCCACACTTCTCGTTGCTTCGTACTCGTTATTATTGGAAATATACATTACTGTAACTACATATCTAGTCTCATGGATTATTACAAGAGATAATTTTTAATAATCAAACTTTGGACCTATTTTTAGACAAACAGAGCTAGCACTAGTTAGTTTCTTATAGTGTATAGTCTTATAGTATAACATATAGTTATAGTTATAGTCCAGCTCATTTACTATGTATGGATATCGATAATTCTAAAACATATTTGAATGGCTTGGAACCTATTATACCATGGCATATAAATACTCTCTTGATTAATTTATTCTTTGAAACTCTCTTCGGATCGCTTTCTCGCTTCTCCTCTCTTCTCGTTGCTTCCTACTCGCCTGCCGCCCACACACACTATTTACTTGGTCTGCTCACTCTCCTCCCGCTTTTTGGACTGGCTTTCGTTATCGCTCGGCTTTTCTTGGCGTCGCCGGTTGTGTGACCTTCGCATAGCAAAGCGTCGTCGTCGTCGCAGTCGACGTCAGTCAACAGCTTCGCTTATTATAAAAGTATTACGAGCATTCATTTTGCTTATTTCGCTGGCTATCCAAGTCCACGCTTTATCGCATAGTTTCGTATATGTTAATTCGCCTCCGCCCCCGCCCTTCTCTGGGGGGGGCTTTTCTCTTCCCTTCCACACACACCGCGCCACACCGCGCCATGCCACGCCTTTCAACGATGTTAGTTCAGCTACAAAATTCTCACAAAAATAATGAACTCACACTCACGCCGAAAAACTCATTCGTGGACACCACAAACTCCGAAACCGGAAGTCATCGAAACATGTTTCTTCTTCTTCAACTAGTATGTGCCCAATTTTTTTGTGTTTGTGTGTGTTTTTTTTTTCACTGCCTCTATTTTTTTTTTGTCTGTAGCTACATACTATACATATTATATATGCGGATTCTCCATAGAAAGTAACGCGCTTTGGGTGAATTGAAATCATCGGAATGAAGCTGGGAAATGGAGTTTTACAGGGGGGGAAATTGTGGTATTAAAAGATGATAAACTAAGCTTAAATGGGAGTAGAAATAATTTAAATTATATTAGCTTATGTTCTCCCCATAAAAAGTAACGCGGGATGAAGTTGAAAGATACCACAACTTTCCCAGAACCTATGTAGTTAAAGTTTCAGATTCATATTATACATATATTCGAAATAGGAAAAGAAAAATAATAATAAATGAAATGAAATGAAATGAAAAATTAAATAAAGAGCCTTCTTCGGTATTTTAATTCTTTTGGAATTCTGCATGAAAGCTAATTAAGATAAATAGCCAACAAACTTTATAAGAACAAACTAAAGTATTAATAATTCTCAACAGAAAAAGTGCCCTCTAAGATCTATAGTGTATTGTTTTCTCGGACCAAAGTAAACGATAGAAGAAATTCTATATTTAAATAGATAGAAGATAAATACATCGATATATAGAAGATAGATAGAAGATAGATAGAAAATAGATAGAAGATAGATGGAAGATAGATGGAAAATAGATAGAAGATAGATAGAAGATAGATGGAAGATAGATAGAAAATAGATAGAAGTAGATATAAGATAGATAGAAGATAGATAGAAGATAGATAGAAGATAGAGGAAAGATAGATAGAAGATAGATAGAAGAAAGATGGAAGATAGATAGAAGATAGAAGATAGAAAGAAGATAGATAGAAGATAGATGGAAAATAGATGGAAGATAGATTGAAGATAGATTGAAGATAGATAGAAAATAGATAGAAGATAGATAGAAGATAGATAGAAGATAGAGGGAAGATAGATAGAAGATAGATAGAAGAAAGATGGAAGATAGATAGAAGATAGAAAGAAGATAGATAGAAGATAGATGGAAAATAGATGGAAGATAGATTGAAGATAGAAGGAAGATAGATAGAAAATAGATAGAAGATAGA
>JAEIIU010044171.1:0-21286 GCA_018874675.1 Drosophila baimaii
CTGGGCCCAACCTAGGCGGCGGCGACACCTTCCTCCACGAGCATAATTGCGGATGATATGCTTTTCCGTTTAAAAGTTTGGTAGCTTTCCTCGCCATCACGAGGACTCGAATATTTTTATGGCGGCTCAAAAAACAACCCAGTCTGAGCCTTGGCATTTGAATGTCTGGACAATTCGATTGCAAATATATCTGAGTTCGTGTGACCACCATAAAGATATAAATAGATATCAGAATGCTTCGCTCCACATACTTACACATTCGCCATGTGGATCACGAACTGCTGCCCCATAGGGTGTAATGACGACGTTACAGAGATCGAACCGAATCGAGAATAAAATAATGAAGCCCCCAGCTCGAAACGAAACTGTAAAACGTGCGAAAAATCGCTCAATGAATGTGCCACCTTGCCTCGGATAGCGATCGATCGCCTGGTTTTGTGAGGACCCCGCTTTCAATTAGCGACTTTCGGCATGACGTTGTCGTCGCGTTGACTCGTCGGCTTAGTAACGCTTAGTGAGCCGAACAAAAAACAAAATAACAACCGAACAAATAAATAATAAATCGGGCAAATTGTGTATGCAAAACAAAATATTATCAGAAATGATCGAAGGCAGTTACCACTTTGGCTGTGGCATTAGGTGCGAATTATGACGAGTTTTTTGGCAGCGAAGAAAAAGGGAATTTGATCAACAAGGGCGGCCCCGAAAGCCGAGCGATTGAGTTCTTCGCCGCGTTAAGCATACGCCGTGTGGCGGGCGTTAAGTATACGCCGGGTGGTGCAGGCTGTAGGCCTAAGAGGGTGACTTAGTGGGCTGGCCTGCACTATGCCCCGCGATTCCTATTCCATTTCCGATCCGATCCCATATATCGATCGATCGTCGTCGTCGTCGGCCGTTCGTGTCTCTGTTTCTGCGCCTGTGTGTGTGTGTGTGTGGCAGTGCACGCGCTTCGTGCGGGGATTTCAGCTTTCGAATTTTCAAGTAGTTCGTTGACTGCCCGCTGAGGAAGTTGTGAAGGTGCTCCGTTGTCGTATCGTCCGCGCAGTCTAGAATCTGTCACCCGATCGCAAGGTGCTATACCCGCTCTCTCTCTCTGCCCAGCCAGGAAGGAGTCCTCCGCCAAGAATCTATCTATCATCGCCATGAAGTTCGCCCTTATCTGTGAGGTGTCGTTTTTGGTGCTCTGCTGGACGCAAGGTAATTATATTTGCAGATTTCTGTGAATTCTTTCAACGTCACCCGATCCACACACCTGAGTCACCTGTGTGTGTTTTTTTTGCGGGGGGTCCAAGGTGTGCAGATATTTATTTTTGAAGCAAAACAGTAATAACCATAAATCGATATCTATTCGCGCGAAGTTCCTGTGACTACGTACTACTAGGTATAGTCATGGCTTCAGGGTATTTTTAATAGAAGTGCACAGAGAATAATTGGGTGTGTGTATTGGGTTATATAAGTACGAGAAAGATATTAATTTAAAAGGTTTTAAGTAGCTCATGGATTTCCTTAACATATTAAGTAATAAATACAACAAATAAATTTTTCAATATTTACATAATATTTAAAGTAAATATTTTCTTGACAATGAACTCTTACATAATTACCTATTATTTTTGACATCCTTTTTAGGCTTAGGAACTACGCAAGTTTTGTAGAATATAATTTCTTACTTAACTTCTTCTAAATATTATGCCAGAAAAAACTTATTATTTAACATCCTTTTAGAAAGTACAAAGGTATAAAAAAATGTTTGAAATCAATCACATGACTCCCCATTAGAACTTGTTTCTCTCCGTGTACTCAGCTCTTCTCGCAACGCGTGTGACTCTGGCCCATATCAGTTACGAAATGTCAATACCTGATATTAGGGGGATCTGGGCATTAGCAGTCATAAGTACACACTTCACGAAACTAATTTCGACCAGTTTAATGGTGTTTATTCCACTTGAGGCTGTCAATTAAGACATTTTATGGCTGGCCAATTGATTTAGGTGTTAGGTTCTATTCTCTTTTTTTCCAGACACTGGCCATTAGCACTCATAACCTTGCACAATATGCAAATAGTTCTGGCCAAAAGGAAGCTCGATAAATAATTGTTATTTACATGCTAAATGAACATCTGTAGTCCAGACTTTGCGCTGCGACAGTTTATTATCTTAATTACCAACTGGCTTAAGAGCACTTAAATTGAGTTGGCAAGTTCGATTACAACGACATAGTTAGACAAAGTAAAACCTATATATATCAAATACCTGCCAAGAAACTAATTTTCAGGCAATATTTAGTATATTAGCTAAGACTCTGATAACCGGGCAGGCCTGAAATAAATATTATAATATATTATATTATTACAAATAAACACTTAATTAGAGCAATTCATCAGAGGTGTGTGTCTGTCATATGATACGTTAATTCCGAGCCGAGAGCTCTGCAAACAGAAATTATCACCAATCACATGCAAATTAGCCTTTAAATAAGCGCTTTCCTTTCGCCTTGCGAAAAAGATTCCATGGAAAATAATGAAAACTGTTTGCGCCCGCCATTATCTGGATCTACTATATATCAATATCAATCGCGACGATATCTAATTATTGGCCCCGAACGTGCCAGGCCGTGCCCTTGGCGCTCGCACTCTCCGTGCTTTCCACGAAAGCCCTGTTTGCCTTAGTTACTTGCTTACTTCAGTTATTTGCTTAGCCATTGACTAAAAAAGAAAGAAAGAAGTCGCTAGATATTTGTTTGCCTCCCCCATTTGTTATGCGGTAATTCACAAGTGCTCGTATATGTCAGAGATAGGAGGAAAAAAACAAAAACGGGAGAAGGTCAAGTGCGGAGGGGTTGAAAGACCCGCGGGGCACGTGATCACTCATCCATCGTTCTGGATCGAAGATTCCCGATTGCGGCTGACGGGGGCTGTCTGCACACTGGGGGAAAGCACTTTAATTTGTCCGATTAAGGACTAAGGTGCGCATTCCTACGGAAAATTGATGGTGGCTTTATTTTGGGGAAACCAGTAAGCCGTGAGCTAATGCTTATGTAAACAGCCTTAAGTCAGCGGAAATAAATTGTTTCAATCATACAGAGAAGTCGCTAAAGTAAATATTTAATATTATATAATATATTTGTATTGGGGATTTAATTTAATTTAATTTAAATTAATTGTATTTACATAAGAGATAAAAATCAATTATAAGTGCTATTTTTTGGTTTTAAATATTCACTTTATTTAATATGTAATATAATTTGAATCCTTTCTCACTTAACCTCTACTCCCATCCCCTTCAGCCGTCAACAGCCATGTCTTCGGCTACTCCGAGCCCAACCAGCGTCGCTGGGCTCGTCATCATGGCCACTGTGCAGGGAAGACCCAATCTCCCATTGCCATCACCACCAGCCGGGTAAGACCCTGAATCCCGATTACCAAGCAGACCATTATAATTAGGATTTGTTGACCTTTACAGACGATATCCGTTCACATGCCGGCGGTGGACATGATTGGCTACCACAACCTGCTGCCCTATCCCCTGAAAATGGTCAACAACGGACACACAGGTGAGTGTGTTAATAAAAGGGAAGTCCTAACTACAAAATACTAATTAAAATTCTCACTCCCGCTGACAGTCTCCATTGGCATACCCAAGGTTAATGTGAGCGAGGTGGGCGAGGACTTTCTGCCCTACATTCGGGGCGCCAAGCTGCCCGGGGAGTTCGAGATAGAGGGTCTGCACTTCCACTGGGGCGACAAGAACAACCGAGGATCCGAGCACGTCATTAACGACATCCGCTACACCATGGAGATGCACATTGTGCATCGCAACAAGAAGTACGCCACCATTGGCGAGGCCCTCAATCATCCCGACGGAGCTGCCGTCTTGGGTTTCTTTTTCAATGTGAGTGGGAGGAGTCTTGATTCCGAATGATTTGTAAACCCAATATTCCCCACAGCTCGATGAGGATGAGGGCCAGGGCCTGGTGACCATCAACCGGCACTTGCATCTGATTGCCGATGCCAACCAGGAGGCCTCGCTCAACGTCACCTTCTCGCTGTCCTCGCTGATTGCTGGCGTGGATGTGGACAAGTTCTACACCTATAAGGGTAGGTACACAGAGGAAAACAAATTTATAGGATCTGAATTACATGGCAGAAGATGAGACAACATTTTCCCATGTGTAATTACAAGAGGGAGTGCCTCGGTGGCAATTAGCATTCAGGGCACGCTCCCCGAGCCTCTGAATATTAGCTGACAGCGAATCGATGTCTACAAGCGATCCTAATCTCTGTGATGTCAATCCCATTGCAGGTTCCCTCACCACGCCGCCCTGCTCGGAGGCCGTCACCTGGATCCTGTTCCCCGACCCCATCCCCATCTCGCCCAAGCAGATCTCCCGCTTCCGCCAGCTGTCGGACACGCAGGACGGGGCGCTGGTGGACAACTTCCGGACCCTGCAGCCGGTGGGCAACCGCCGGATCTTCGCCCGCACCGGCCACGTGCGTCACACCTCGATCGCGGCGCTGAAGCACGAGGGCGACTATCTCAAGTACGACTGGTTCTACTGACCGGCGGCAGCGGACGAGAGGAGGAGCACTGTGCCATCCCATCTTAGGATACCTCTAAATTAAGCATTTATTAAGTTACACTAACAACTAGTCTAACCACTCGCGGGAGAGTATTTACTCCTTTTCCGCAATCAAGAATACAAAACACATTTCAAGAAGCAAGCAAAGATTTATAATTTGAAGTCGGGGAGTGTTTTTCCCACCTGATTGATCATCTGGCTCTTGCGACCGTACAGGGTCAGTGAGTTCGGTATGTCCTCCACAAAGAAGCTGGCCGGGAAGAGGGAGAATGTCTTGTGGAGCAAGTCCTTCAGGGTTCGCTCCACGGTCTCATCCACCAGGGGACGCAGGGCCTCGAACAGATCCTGCCAGTTCTCGTTGAAGAACTGATTCGTGCTCTTCTCCACCTCCTTGCTGTGGCCATTGAACAGGTTTTCCATGTTGGTGTGGACCTTGCCCACCTCCAGCTTCACCTTCACGGAAGTTATGTTGTAGAAGGTGAAGCCGCCCCTCTCGTACAGGTGGGTCTTGGTGCTCATCAGGATGTTCAGATCATCTGTCAGTGTCAGTAAGCCAAGTTAATGGAGGAACAGTTCCACTCGTAGCCTTTAGTTACCTATTTTCATGGAGATCTTTCCGGAACCATGCATGGGCACCAGCAAAATGCGGCCGACCATCTTGTACATGCCCTCCATGCTCATCGTGGGCAGGTAGATCTTGGTCAGCCAACTGAAGTCCTTTTTGCTCACTCTAAAAATGAATATGTAATACGAATTATTAATTTATTCACTATTTTCTTAGTTAGTCTGGTTAATTTTCCAAGTAAAAATAATTTCATCACCTTATTAAATTACTTTCTTGCCGTTCTAGGCTCACTTGCCTTGTAAAAAAATATTAACTGTTGAATCAATTCCATTTATAATTAGTAATTAATTATTTTTTATTAAAGTAGCCTATTGTTACAGCCATAAATCGCCTTAACCGGCTTCTAATTAGCCTTTAACTTGACACTTTATGGCTGAATATAAGTTCAGGAAAACTATCTTGCCGGGTGGGAATTTCCCAGCCACCGACCTCAAACGATCGGCTTTTGATTGGCGCTACTCACTTGCTCTCCTTGATCACCATCTGGCCAAAGCCGCGGATCTTCATATCGGTAAGATTGGCCGCCAGGGTGGCCACGTCGCTGTTGGCCTGCTGGAACACCAGCTGATCCTGCCGCATGGGATCAATGGGGCCAAAGGATTCCTGTATCTCAGGAATGCCTGTAAATAATTTATAGTTAAAGCCAGTTTATTTTAGGAAACTTTTTAGAGGAAACTAACCCTTGATGAGCTGGTTCATGAAGCCCTGGATGGAGCGTGTTGAGCATTTGGTGAACTCTGGTTCATAAATCCGGCAGGACTCTATGTAGGAGGCTGGAAAGTTGGCAATTTTCTGATTAGAATAGCCAAATAACACTAATAAACTCGTATTAAAGCCAGCTTTGTTTTATTAAAATAATTATTTGGAATTTATCGGTTGATTGCACGTGTTAACTTTTTCACTTTAACTTGTCTTAACGCACTTACGCTTTTCCGTGTAAAACAGAACGCACTCGATGCCCTGGAGGCCGGCCTGGAGCAGTATCAGTAAGCCAATTATGTGCATCGTGGAAAGTTGTCGTCGCTGTCACTCTCACTCGCGGAATCACTCTCACTCCGTCACAATGAAAATCTCCAGAGGCGGCTGCCTAATTGAGATTGGCGCGCGCCAGAATCGAATGAGATACAACTCGGAATGGTGTTTGCTTTTATCCGATCTATATGTATATATAGCCTACGACTAGGGAGCATTTGATGAATCGCGTATGAGGCCTTTGGGAAATACCAGAATCGAGCAATTTTCAATTACTCGCACTGCGAACTGCAATTTATTCAATATTTATTATGGCATATAAGATACGAGTTTTTAACACTCAAAGATATTTGCTTTTAAATAACAATAGTTAGAAAAGGTGGGTAACATTTTAAATGGAAAATTAATTAACTGAATTTGTATTCTAAATTATTTATATTTGTTAAAAGCATCGCTAAACGTATCACTTGCGTTGGTGTCTGGTGACTGTGTGCTAAAACTAAATATTTTATTGCTTTATGTAATAATGAGTATAATTTATGTGTAATAAACTATTTAATATTTTTCTCTGTGTAGTAGCTAGAAGCTACTGTTATTGCTGTTGTTACATGCGACTCTGAAACTGTAGCGACTTCACCTTGCCACCGAACCGGTAAGCTAATTTAATATCTGACTGGAAAATCCGCCAACAACTACATATGCAGTACATATATGTATATGTATATAGCAGTGGCAAAAAATGTTTGCACAAATACTCAAACTCGTACTCGTACTCGCACTCATACTCGGACCTCACAAACTTAATTGCTTCGAGTCAGCTGAAATAAAAAACTTTAACCGCCATAATAAAATAATTAAATGGAGAGGCGGCAGCATCTTTGTAAATGATCTCAATGTTTCTCGTTCGTCAAAATGACAAATAGAAATCCGAGAACTTTGTACGGCTGTAGTGCATAGTACATATAGTATATGTTATATTATATAGCGCTGTCTGATTCCCCCAATGATGTCAGGGTCTTGTAGATATGCCAAGATTTGCAAGGGTTCTTGTTTTGCATTTTTCTAGGCCTTTTAAGAGAGTTTTTTTTTACTTGGGAGAGCTACGATATGACTGATAGCTTACTATTTGAATAATCGGCTTTGCCAGTAAAGCTTACATATACTTTGTTAGTTTTATGACAAAGCAAGTTTACAGCTCTTATTTAATGAATATTACTGGTTTGTAAAATAAACTTATAAATGCAGTAAAAGTTTTATTTTAGTTTGCAGGGTATCTCATTTTTAGAGCCTTGTATTTATACTATTATTTTATTTTATGACAATAAATTGTCGCCTTAAATAACAATATATTCTTAATTTATTTTATACAGTTTGGAATTAATGGAAATTTTGTTGCGGACGTTTAATAGAATTTCCTATCACTTTAATTTAATTCATTGGAATTAGTTAATGTATTCACATTTGTTTTACATGTAATGGGATTACTTTTTAACATTAACTATTAAGGGAACATATAAACATATAAAAATCAATGAATAATAAATCTTGGAATATTCTGAAAAGTTCACAAAATAAATATAAATTCTTTATTTATTATAATAAATTTTTGTATAGTATATATTGTATGTATATATAATAAAGTTTACTTATAGTATATTATAATCACATACGTTTCTATGGAAACAATTTTTTACTCTTAGAAAAATGTATGCCATTGAGTCTCTTTCACTCATTAGAACGTACCCAAGTCTCTATTCCGCTTAGAGAATGCATTCCGTGGGTTGTGATAAGAAAAAGAAGCCTCCGGACTCCCGTCTCCGCCTCCCGACTCTCGTGGATCGCGCTTGGTACAATTCTTCCCGGACCCAAGCCAACTGCGACACTCTACTCGCTTGACTTAGACCGATAAGCCTTCTTCAGTCGGATGGCATATATGGAATATATATGTGAGATCGCAGAAAAAGAGGCATTTGCGAACTCATATTTGCCGAGGCCTCTTTAGTTTCAATTCTAAATGGAACCCGGTCAGTTGAACTTTTAAGGCTACCATGTGGATTGGCAAACTTGTGATATATTCCCTGCTCTGTGGCTACGCCGCAGCCCAGATCTGTACGAAGACGAATGTAATGACTGTCAAAAACAAGCGTATAGTAAGTTCAGTTAAATTGCTCATTTTAACCCCATGTTAATGCCATAATTATTTCTATGAAGGAAAGAAAAGTAAGTGTGTGCTGCAAGGGTTACCGAAGAGACACCAATGTCAAGAAGGGCCTAAAATGCATTGCCACCTGCACTGTGGGCTGCGGAAGTGGCAGGTGCACCAAGCCGGATGTGTGCACCTGCAACAGGGGCTACACCAACTTTAACAAAATGCCAGCTAATCGGTGAGTGATAAGATCCACTTCATGCTGAATAAATTAAATATATTTTCAAGTAGTACTTTACTTATCAGTGCCTAACAAAGACACAATTATATCATATTCGTACCATATACTTACATAAATATTATAAATAAATTAAACAACCAAGCTCTACTATCATGAGTAATATGAATACATAATCCGGTTTCCGATTATGATTCATTTTTCTGAATAGCTTACATCCTCTTTAAGAACGTAGGTGTCCAAAGTTCATTTTTTAGCTTTGCAAAATTAACTGATAATTACTTGAGGCCTTTATTTCGAGTGTATTGTGTTTATCAAGCATTAAAATTAAGCATTTTACATATTTGGCACTGATATCAATGAGTGTAGCTATCGCTGTGGCTTGTTTTCATTCGAATTTGAATGAAAATTATAAAACATTTTGTAAATTAACTCGGGGATTCCCCTTCCTACGATTCCATCATTGTATTACCTGCTCACTGTATCCTTTATATATCCTCCTTCCCCACAGCTGCGTGCCCTTCTGCAAGGGCTGTGATCGTGGCATCTGCCAGTCGCCCAACCGCTGCGTCTGCCACAAGAACCATCGCCTGGACCGGAAGACGGGCAACTGCCTGCCCATCTGTAGCAGCGGCTGCCCCAATGGCGTCTGCGAGGATCCCAACCGCTGCAAGTGCAACGAGGGCTACGCCCTCAATGCCACCACCCAGGTGTGCCTGCCCAGCTGCCAGGATAACTGTGGCCGTAATAATGGGCATTGTGCGGCGCCCAATCGCTGTGAGTGCAACCAGGGCTACACGGCCAAGCCCAACTCGGGGTCCTTCGCTTGCCAGCCCGTGTGCCAGAACGGATGCGGAAACGGAGTGTGTCGGGCACCGGACGTGTGCGAGTGCAACCGGTTCTATCACAGGGATGCCGCGAAGCGGTGTGTGCCCACCTGCGACGAGGGCTGCATGAACGGGAACTGCACGGCGCCGGGCGTCTGCGAGTGTCTGCCGGGCTACACGGCCATCAGCGAGTCCATCTGCCTGCCCCACTGCTCGCACTGCGCCAACGGCTTCTGCTCGGCGCCGGAAGTGTGCACCTGCAACGAGGGATACGCGAAGGAGGACGGCGTCTGCACTCCGCTCTGTGCCGGCGGCTGTGAGAACGGAGCCTGCGTGGCGCCGGGCGAGTGTTCCTGCAACGCAGGATATGCCAAGTCCCAGGATGGGAACAGCTGTGTGCCGGTTTGCGAGGGAGGATGTGAGAACGGATTTTGTGCTTCGCCGGGAAAGTGCTCCTGCCACGAAGGATTCAATATGAGTGCCTCGGAAAAATGTGAACCAATATGCGACGGAGGATGCGAGAATGGCTTCTGTTCTTCTCCCGGAAAGTGCTCCTGCCACGAAGGATTCGGTAAGCAAACCGATAGCAAGTGTTCTCCAATCTGCGAGGGAGGCTGCGAGAACGGTTTCTGTGCCTCGCCAGGCAAGTGCTCCTGCCACGTAGGATTCCAGATGAATGCCGAGGACAAATGTGCTCCCATTTGCGAGGGAGGCTGTGAGAACGGATTTTGTGCTTCTCCGGGAAAGTGCTCCTGTCACGAAGGATTCGGTAAGGAAACCGATAGCAAGTGTTCTCCTATCTGCGAGGGAGGCTGTGAAAACGGATTTTGTGCTTCGCCGGGAAAATGCTCTTGCAATGAAGGATTCGGTAAGGAAACCGATAACAAGTGCACTCCAATCTGCGAGGAGGGATGCGAGAATGGCTTCTGTTCTTCTCCCGGAAAATGCTCTTGCAACGAAGGATTCGAAATGGATATAGAGAGCCACTGCACTCCAGTTTGCCAGGACGGTTGTGAAAATGGCTTCTGTTCTTCTCCAGGAAGATGTACCTGTTTCGAAGGATACAGCAAAGCTACTGAGAACAGCTGTCTGCCAATTTGTGAAGGTGGCTGTGAGAACGGATTCTGTGCTTCTCCCGGAAACTGTTCCTGCAACGAAGGTTTTATAGAAGCCACCGCGAACAGTTGCAAGCCGTTCTGTAAGGATGAGTGCGAGAACGGATTCTGCTCTTCTCCTGAAAAGTGCTCCTGCCACAAAGGATTCCAGATGAATGCAGCGGACAAATGTGAACCCATCTGCGAGGGAGGCTGCGTGAACGGTTACTGTGCAGCGCCAGCGAAGTGCTCCTGCAACGAAGGATACGAAATGAATGAAGAGAGCCGCTGTGTTCCAGTTTGCAGGGGCGGTTGTGAATATGGCTTCTGCTCCTCGCCTGGAATATGTACCTGTCTCCAAGGATACAGCAAAGATGCTGAGGAGAAGTGTTCACCGATTTGTGACAACGGATGCGAGAACGGATTTTGTGCTTCTCCCGGAAAATGTTCCTGCAACGAAGGATTCGCTAAGGAAACCGAGAGCATGTGTTCCCCTATCTGTGAGGAAGGATGTGAGAATGGATTCTGTGCTTCGCCTGGAATCTGTTCCTGCAACGAGGGATATAGCAAGGAGAGTGAGAACAGGTGTGGTCCAAATTGCGAGGGAGGATGCGACAACGGATACTGTGCTTCTCCCGGAAAATGTTCCTGTCATGAAGGATATAGCAGGGCCACCGAGAACAGTTGCACGCCGATCTGTGAGAATGGATGTGAGAACGGGTTGTGTTCATCACCAGGAAAGTGTGATTGCCACGATGGATATGAAGCCGACACGGAGAGTCGATGTGTTCCAGTCTGCGGGGGAGGATGCGAGAACGGATTCTGTTCCTCGCCTGGAAAGTGCTCCTGCAACGATGGATTCGAAATGGATATCGAAAACCGATGTATTCCGGTTTGCAAAGATGGATGTAACAATGGCTACTGCTCCGCTCCAGGACAATGTACTTGTCTCGAAGGTTTTGGTAAGGAAAGTGAAAGCAATTGTATTCCCATTTGCGATACCGGATGCGAGAACGGATTTTGTGCTTCGCCTGGAATCTGTTCCTGCCATAAGGAATATGAGATGAATACTGAGAACAAGTGTGTTCCCATCTGTGACCAAGGTTGTGTGAATGGAAACTGCACCTCGCCCGGAGTCTGTTCGTGCCTCGCAGGATATAGCAAGGAGAATGAAAGCGAATGTGTGCCAATCTGCGAAGGTGGATGTGAGCACGGATTCTGCTCCGCTCCAGGAGAGTGCTCATGCAACGAAGGCTATGAGAGGAGTGCAGAAAACAAGTGTGTTCCTCTCTGCGTTCAAAGTTGCAAGAATGGATACTGCTCCTCACCCGGAATATGTTCCTGTCTTGACGGTTATAATCTGGAAGCTCCCAACACGTGTGTTCCCATCTGCAAGGATGTGTGTGAGAACGGATACTGCTCCGCACCTGGAGAGTGCTCATGTAGGGAAGGATACACAAGGGAATCGGACACGACTTGCATTCCAGTCTGTGCAGAGGGCTTCTCTTACGACTCGCCATCGGGCAGCTGTCTGCCTCTGGAGGTGGCAACCACAGATCCTCCTACTCCCCCCTCTTTGATGACTACAACCCTTCCTTACGGCTGTGAACAGATCTGTGGAAACGGAACCTGTCTTGATGAGAAGTGTACATGTGGAAGCGGCTACAAGTTGCACAGCGATGAGAAGGACGGCAAGCTCCTCCTTTGTCTGCCCATTTGCGAGACGGAGTGCATCAACGGCTACTGCGAGTTCCCGGGAACGTGTGCCTGCTTCGATGGCGGACTGCCAGCGGCTGGCTACCTGTGCCAGTCACCAGACGGATCTCATCAGCTGGGCTCATCCTCAACCAGGCAGAGAAACCACCTCAAGTGGCTGTTCATCTCCATTGTGGCAGTGGCGGCCAGCCTGTCCATGGTCATAGCCCTGCTGATGTGCTATATCTTCAAGAAGCGCTCTTATCGAGTGGATAACAGAGGTGAGCTCTTGTTACAGTAATATAAATAATCATTATTACATTATTTTACTTCACAGAAAAGCAATTCGGTGTCTACTTCTCCGCCAACAAGGCGGACGTGATTCGTGCCTGATCTTCATATGCAACAACCCACGACAATCTCAATATTTAATAAAGAATCATTAAGTAAATTAAAGGGGAAGGTTTAACTTGGCATTCCAATTAAGATACTACCTTGTATGCAAACTAGACAGGTGGAACTGGATTTCCCTTTTGTTGGTTTATAGCTATTTTATTGTCGATCTAATCAAATCTCTCATTAAACTTAAAACTGGAATATACGATTCCTATTTGGTACTACTCTTCTTGTCATCTGCCATGGCCTGCTTGGGCCCGTACAGCTGCTGCGGCGTTGGTATATCCTCCACAAAGAAGTTGGCAGGGATTAGGTGGAACACTGTGCCCATTACGTCGTACAGGATGTTCTCCACAGTCTCAACGATCAGGGGCTTGAGGGCCTCGTAGAAGTCGCGCCAGTTCTCGTTGAAGAACTCGTTGGTACTGCGCTCCACCTCCTTGCTGCGGCCATTGAACAGGTTGTCCAGGTAGGTTCGCACCTTGGAGATGTTCAGTTGGGCACGCACCGCCGTCACGTTATCGAAGGTGAAGCCACCTTTCTCATAGAGTCGCGTTTTGGTCAGCAGCAAGATGTCAAGATCATCTGTGGGAAAAATTACATATGCATCAGAATAATTTGACATTGTAAGCTTAATTAACATTGGGACAACATTACATACAATAAATTACACAATTGCATTGCTTAATTAATGCACACATATATGTAGAAGCGATGAATAATTAATTTTAAGGTAATAACCTACCGATTTCAATGAATATTTTGCCAGAGCCGCTCAGCGGTATGAGGAGTATGCGTCCAGACATATCGTACTGGCCATCCAGCCTCATTTTGGGCAGATATATTTTGGTTTGCCAGCCAAAGTCCTTTTTGCTCACACTAAAGGGTTGTTAAGGATTAGAATAAAATATTTTTCGATTTAAAAACACAGCGAAATAGTTATTGTAATTTAATATTCAAGAATTCAATGAACACCACCTCGATAGCAGACGAACTTTGAACCTTTTTTAGTTAACTGCTTCCTCATACGTACCGGCTCTCCTTGACGGTGGTCTTGGAGAATCCTTTGACCACCACCTGTGTGAGGTTGGCCCTGATGGTGGCCACCTCGTTGTTGTCCTGCTTGAACACTATATCCCTCACTTTCATGGGATCGAAGGGGCCAAAGCGCTCTAGTACCTCCGGTATTCCCACATTCAGCTGCTCCAAAAGCTTCTGGATGCTGTTCGTGGAGCACTTGGTGAAGCCCGGCTCGTAGATCCGACAGGAGGGCAGCCAGGCAGCTGGAATTCGGTGTGAGTCAGGATAATCCCTTTATTAAGCTATATCTTATTGTACTTACGCTTCTCCGTGTAGTAGGCCACCGCTGAGACCTCCAAGGTGATCTCGTTCAGGCCGAAGATAATGGCAATTAGCCAACCGCAAATGCGAGCGAGCGACCTGCGGCCATGGCGCGTGCTGTTCATGATGTCTGGGCTGCTGAGTAAGTAACTAACTAGGCGAGTAACTAACTAAGTTAAGCTAGGCAGTCGCATCAAACGGTGTCACGCTATGCCACCGACTAGCCGGCGGCTGGCTGTGGGCCGGCGTTTTATTCTCGAGATGCGAGGCTCCGAGATGCGAGATTCGAGACTCTGAGATCCGAGATCCGAGCTCTCAACATGGTAACGACTTACAGGTAACTTAATGATGCCGGGGCCAAGTGCAATTCGTTTAGTATACTATTAATTAAGTTTTTTATTTTGCTTAGTTCCTGTCTGCGATTATTTGATCTCAGAACTTGGAGCTTGGAACTAGGGGAGAGAATATTAGAAAAAAAAAACTTGTTCGCTTATTTCAACTTAAATCGTGTCATATTTTATTTTGTAAGTATAACTTTTTTACAAAACCATTAATTTAACCTATAAATTTCTTTTATAAAATACCAATATCACCGAATTATTTAAAACAAACAATAACATCGAGATAAAACTAGTAAATGGTCACAATTGTGATGCCACAAATTAAATTAGAAATCGAAACAGATCGGTTGTCGGACTAAAAGTATCATGAAAGCCCCAAAGTACAGTGTTTTTCTCTCGGTGTATTTGTTTTAGTGAAAGTCTTTGATCAAGTAGGTGGCTGGCACATAGGAGAAGGTCTTCTTGAACCGATCCAGGAGCACTCCGGCCACCGTTTGCTCCACGGCAGGACGCATGATCTCGTAGAAGTCGCGCCAGTTCTCGTTGAAGAGCGTGTGGGCGGTGTCCTCGAGATCCTTGTTGCCCCCGAAGAGGTTCTTCAGCTCGATGTGGAACTGCTTTATCTCACGGAAATTGACCTTGACACTCTGGACATCCGCGAAGCTGCCCTCGGGCGTCACCCGCGGCTTGACATGCATTTCCAGGTAAATCAGAGCGTTTTCTGGATGACAATTAAATTAAATTAAATTATTTTCCATGATTTTAATGGGGTCTACGTACCAGACTCAAAGTATCCAGTGCCTTGGCCATTGAGATTCAGGGCCACTACATGACCCTTGACCTTGTACTCGAAGTTAAAGCGCATCTTGGGCACTGTAATCAAGGCCTTGGCCACATAGCCTTTGGGATCGTAGCTAAAAAGGTAAATAAATAATAAATAAATTTAATAAACTTTAAGAAACATAAAGATATAATTGAAGACTGAAAATTATGGATATTTTACTTCCACTCATATATTTATTATTTGTTAAAATATTATTTATTTCTTATTACACTTTACCTGGCTTCCTTGACTACGGCTTGACCAGCTCCTGTGACATACACCTCCTTTAGATCGGCATTAATGGCTATAGTCCTGCTGGCATCCTGGGAGAACTTCACCCGCTTGATGTAGAGAGGGTCGAAGGAGCCCACAGCATTATAGCCGGGAATGCCATCCTTCCACTGACGGAAGAATGCCTGAAAATTGGCAGTCAGGCAGGGATTGAAGCTGGGATCGCCCAAAACACACGGGGTCAGGAAGTCGGCTGAAATTAAAGTGTATAAAAGCACATCCATTTTAAAAAGAATATTCTTAAAAATAACACTACATTCACTCGTTATTTTAAGTCACTAGAACACACGAGTATATATATTATTCCTTTTATTTGTAATATTTTAATTAATTTTCCTCACGTTTCTCGGCCAGATATTTGGCAGCTTCTGTGGCCGTGGCCAGTGCCACCAAAAACGTCAGGAACTTGGCCACTGTGATGAGCATCTCTATAGGGGTTTTCCTCCAAAAATTAAGATCAACTAGAACTGTTTGCTCTGAACGCTTTGAACAAAATGACGATTTTGTACGGAATCGGTGAATTTTATTTAAAAATGAAACACTCAAATTTGTGCAACTTTTTAAATCATTTCTTTGTTTCGACGTTTTATATATTTATTTAGTTTATTTATTCCTACTCTGTTTTGGGTACAATTAGTAAGTAAACAAGTTTGTCAGCCTTAGACTTGTTGTGGTTCGTACAGGGTGTCTGCGTTCTTAATCAAAAAAATACATTAAGCTGGAGAGTATTACTTAACCTTTGGCAACTCCATTTACCTATTTATATATTATTTATATGCATTTGATTACTCACTATATAATAATTAAAATATATAAAATCTGGATAGATTATCTTTGTTCTAGCCAGCGATTATCTCACTTTCGCTGAGGCCGAACTGGTTTCACAAGACCACTTAAAAATGTCAGCTCATTGTGACGACTGCAAACCGATCTGCTGACGGATTTATGTGGTTTTATAGATCGCCTTTTCAGAACAAAGTAAATATGGATAAATCATGGAAACCGCTTCTGCAAATTGGTTGCATATTAAAGTGGAGTCAAGAAGGTAAGTCGGGGGATTTGCCTGCAACCAGCCATGACCAAGGTCTGCGGTTATCGGGTTAATGAACTCCCGGTTTGATTTGTACACTAAAAAATCGGGGTCTAAGATCAGTTTGTTATTAGTTTTCCTCATATTCTTCTAAATTTATATGCGAATATATTTTTTAAAATTATTCAACACTTTAAATTTGATTTCTTTACTTTTGTAAAATAAAATTCTTACTCTAAAAATTCGGATGCTTGGTTTTTAATATAATAATTCTTTTTTTCAAGTGCTCCTTGTTAAGTCTGCTAAAACGTCACAGGTCCAAAAATTCCCCTTTCAAATTTAAATGGATTTAAATTAGACTATTTGGTTAATGGGTTAATGGAAGCACTTTTAATTGTGGTTTGGGGAGTTATTCACATATGTTTGTCATTCTCCGGCTGAGAGGTAAACACGCTTTAATTATAAACTTACTTTTCAAGTTGGCTAAAGAAGATAAGAAAGAATAACAGAATTAATTAAATATGCGTTTACGAAGGTAAAAGAATAATATCATCTTCT
Organism: Drosophila baimaii; assembly: GCA_018874675.1. Classification (NCBI taxonomy): domain Eukaryota; kingdom Metazoa; phylum Arthropoda; class Insecta; order Diptera; family Drosophilidae; genus Drosophila; species Drosophila baimaii. The sequence goes on from JAEIIU010044171.1 coordinate 16,956, forward strand.
AAGAATAATCACCGAAGCTACTGACGACATGAAACGTATTTGTTTAAATAAAATTTGCAACCATTTGCAACTAAATGAAGTCATAAATCGCATATGAAAACTAGTAACAAGTCTTTGCCTCGTTTTTTGGCATCTCCTTGACGTAATGCCAGCAACCTGTTTTCGTAGCCAAAGCATATTGACTAGGTCAGTAGACCAGCTAAGTCAAGTCTTAGTGTTTCGTCCCCACAAGTGTGAATTTTGACAGCCAGAGAAATGGCCACAAATTGAAGTCAAATTGCTTGTTGCGGCTGCAGATTGTTATTGTTGGCGAGTGACCGGGCGAGTGAGGTGTCCGCCTGCAGGTGAGTGCAATCGATTAACAGGTGAGGGGGAATAGCTTTACATAATTGGAATGCCTAACAAGTGGACTGACTTCCGCACCTTTCAGTTTTCCAGAGACATTTCGATCTGTTCTGGTTCTGGTGCTGTCAGTGATGGGACAGGTACTGTTTTTATAGTCTTTACCCATAGGTACCAATCGACAGAAGTCAGAAGGAGTCATCAGAAAGTGCAATTAATCCTTATCCGTTGTCCCATTTTTCGTCTTTTCATTTGTCGTTATAAATACCTATACTTCCGAGACAATAGTTTATTTTAAATATTACTTTTCACACAAATCATACAAAAAATCCTTATTGAAGCTATAGCTTTGTATTTAGATGGAAAGTAAATAGATATAGGATGCAGAAGAGCTAAATGTGAAGGCGCTTATTTGAAATTTGAGTATAAGTGGATGATAAAAATAGCAGTTATAAGGAAATTAATTGTATACCTTCTATCAATGTCGCGAAGTCACTCGTAGTCTCCTTTGAATGTGATTAGTGGGGGATTTTTTATGAGCACTTTTAATTAAATTTTAATTCAATTACTTATATAAAGTGTTCCGAGGTTCTAGGTACTCCCTAGCTAGTTTCTCCTCATCACTGCTGGGTTCTGCGATCTCATTGCGTATGCGTGAGCGGTGCGATCTGGAAGCATAAATTGCGAGCCAAGAATTCGCCGCGACGACGTTAATAACCTGATTGGAAATTACTTCTCGGCCTCTCGGGCTGTGTGTACCTGTCCAGGTGAGCAGTGAGTGAGTGTGGGTACTCGGTCTCGTTGGTGCACGTACTCACGCCCAACTGCTTTCGATTTCTATGCTGCATTCCAAGCCAGGTCGGATCGGTTCGGCTCGGTTCTCGTATCGGGAGTCCGAGTCGTTTTCGTTTTCTTGATCGCAGCTGATCGGCGATCCAGAGACTGCGACTTCGGCTCCACTTAGCCCGAAGCTTTACACATTTTTTGTATATTTTCTGCCATATAGTTTTTTCCCCACTGGCGTTGGCGCGCTTTTGCGAAATGTTGGTGGCGGTATAAAAAGCGTTGCACGCCCTGATTTTCTTTCGAGTTCGTCGTTTCGATTCGCAGAGTCTCGAGTGCAAGTGCAGAGCGCGTGGTATTCCCTATAAGTGCAGTGCATCGAATAGTTTGGAGACTGGTGAAAAGCGACTCGACATTGATTGAATTTCGCAGCGAATTTCGGCAGAACGATGAAATTGGTAAGGCCGCGAGGGAAAGTGTGGATTTGCGCAGTGGTTTTTTGAGAATGCAGCGTAGTTAACCGGTTTTGTGGCCATCTGTCCTTGAGTGAATGTCTGGCAAGTGATAATTGCAGCAGTTAATTGAAATATTGCTCAAAGGCGGACTCATTAAGGCCGGAGTTAAGTTCGCGGGTAATTGCTGCCTTTACGGCTGGGTGTGACCTGGAATAGTGACTAAGATATGCAAATATATATTTGCCCGCTATTTATGTCTCTTTGTTTAATAGTTGGCTAAATTCGATGTGTTTTTCTGCGTGTACTTACAGTCCATAAGCTTGACCCTGCTGCTAGCGCTGGCCCACAGTGCGTATGCGCAACATCAGGACTACACCACGCCCGTGCCCATCCTCAAGCAGATCGACAAGCACAACGATGATGGCTCCTACACCTACGGCTACGAGGCGGCAGACAAGAGCTTCAAGATCGAGACCAAGTACGCCAATGGCGAGGTCTATGGCAAGTACGGCTACGTGGATGACCAGGGCAAGGTGCGGGAGATCGAGTACGGGGCGAGCAAGCGGGGCTTCGAGCCCGCTGGCAGCCACATCAACGTGCCCCCGCCGACCTTGACCAACAGCAATCCGTATCCGCTGGGCCCCAATGAGCTGGACGATGGCCAGTACCGGGAGGATCCTGCCGTCTATTACAAGGATCAGAAGTTCAACAGGCCCCTGTCCCCGGCCAGTAAATTCAGCCTCAACGACTTCGGTCGCGGCCAGCAGCAGCAGCCGCAGGCCTACGCCCCCCAGCAGCCCCAGCGACCCTACTACAGCCCCGCCCCCCCGCAGCAGCAGTACTACAATCCGCCAGCCCCGCAGCCCCGCTACTACCAGCCCCCGGCCCCGCAGAACAACTACTACAACCCCCAGCCGCACCAGCAACCCACCGCAGGCCTGCCCCAGCAGCACCATCCCTCGCTGAGGAACCTCAACCTGTACACGGGCTCCTACAGCATCGACTACACGGGCAGGAAGTAGGTCCGGGGCAGGATCTGCTGGTAAAGGGAATGGGAGGGGGGGAGGGAAGAGAGACAGCGACTGAAGTGTCCGAGGAGCGGACAATGTCAACTTTGTTACTGCCAAATAAATCAGTCAACTCCGCACACCCCACATGCAATCTATATAATAATTATATATCTTTTATGTACCATATATGTTCTTGTCTGTGTGGAATAAATCGAGTTTTGAGACCTGAAGAATTAACAGAGAACGAAATACAAGAGGTTTTGAAATGATTAACAAAGGGGGGAGGAAAAATAAACAGCAATTTGTGGAGGAAACATCAAAAAAGGTTTCATAGTACAATTATTGTTACACTTTTTGGTAAATTAAAGCCACTTTGCAATATTTAAATTAATTTTAAACTGGAAATTTGAACAAGTAATACATGTGTGTTTCCCAAATCAAGTAGGTTTGTTCGGGTAACCTTTAAATACTGAACATAATATATAAATAACTTAAATATGATACGAATAAAGCCCTAAAAATCATAAAATAATTATTTTTAGCTTCTAATTCCATTGTTTTCAGTGGCTAGAAGTATTTCAAGTATCTGCTTTGGCATTCAATTTGGCCAACTACCAGGTTCCGCTTCAATTATGCCGCCCCGCTAACCAATATCGCAGCCAGGCCAGACCTGGCCAGGTGAGGCAAATTCAGCCAGGGCCCAGCAAGTGGCCAATAATCGTTAGGCCATTACGTCAACACAGAATGATCGGGCTCGGGCCAGAAAAAATAAAATCGAAGCACAAAACTGTGGCCGATTCAGATAGAAAACCCAAGTGGTTTTAGCCGTTGAGTGGAATTTGGTGCACTTATGCAATGTGCTGAGCTGTGCTGTGCTGTGCTGTGCTGGCCCCAAACCACTTTCAAAATGCACTGCTACCAATGGCCAGACCAGTTGGCCAAAACGCTGTGAGCCAAGTGCTGGGCTGGCGTTTGTGTTACGGGTGCCAAAGGGGCAGTGGTATGGGGTTAGCTGGTTAATTCGGAACAGGCACTGGACAGGTAGGGCCTAAATCAGTTGGATACTTATCTCATCGTTAACATAATTGGCTTTTAATTACGTTATTCAATTGATTAATGGCGGAACTCATGAAATTGATTTAATTCTTTTGCTTGCACAATCGATGTCAAATCGGAATTTTTGGGATTTCAAAGCTATCTTTAATTGCATTTAAATTTGATTAAAGTATTTTTTAAAATGCAGGGAGCGCGGGAAAAATATTTAAAACAATCTCTTGATTCCCTAGGGTTATTGGCTAGGCCTTTGCCTACGTTTTTCTAATGTTTCATTGACTAGATTAATGTATTCTAATATTTATTATTTCTAAAATGGATTCCCAAGAGTTCAAAATATGTAGATGCTTCTTACTTTTACCTTCATTAATGTAAATAAAATTTAATCTATTATTTTACAACTCCTTCACCACTGTTCGGCTTTTGGCCTAGTCAAAAATGTAAACCGTTTTGCTGGTCCGCCGTTAGCGACGAAGAATCAAGTCCAGACTGCACCCATTATAGACCAATGCAAACAACACGCACACAATGGAGCTGGGCATTATTTGTGTATATTTTCAGCATTTATATAATTTTTGCGGAGCGAAACTGGTCTGCCTCCGCTGGGGCGTTGCCATGACTCGAGAATTTCCTGTAAATTTGTCTGCTTTGTTGTGGCTTGTGACTGGTGGCTGTTGGCTGGTGGCTG